>OAMR01000022.1:4376219-4407233 GCA_900205405.1 Echinochloa crus-galli | reverse complement strand
CAGCGTGGTCGGTGTCTTAACCACTTCATAATCTACGCCCAGGTGACCAGGTCTATGCTGATTGGACAGCAGGCAGAAGCAAGCATGAGATGCCGTTGGTCATGAAAGGGATTGCCACCTACTGGTGTAAAAACAATTCAGTGTCCTCCATGGAACATGCATGTACCCCAAAGATTCCTACATTTATACCATTGGTATATGTCTTGTGCAGACCATCTCATCTTTTTTAGATCATCTCGTCTGTGGATGCCAAGAATTTGGTTTGTTAGAACATGGTCTAAAGCACATAGGGTGTTCTATATGTACTTCTTGTTGGCAATAACTAGGACTGGGACCTTCTTTTTGTGTGTACGGTGTACCAAAATGTGATCACAGAATCTCAGATGGAGGTTCCCGCACCAGACGCCTAGATTTGCTTTCTTTCTTTTGTATACAATTCAAAGCACTTGGACAATATTTGCAAGAAATGAACATGTCATCAAACTTCAAGTACAAAACTCTGTGCTATAATAATTGCCACCATGGTGAACCCCTCCTTCCAAGGACTAACAAAAGATGTGCAATAACTGTTTCAAAAGATGGAACTGTCATTAAGAGTTACAATCGCGACCACGACAATAATTATGCTTAAGATATGCATTGATTGATCTTTATCTCGTGAAGACTCCAAGTCATCGCGGATTGTGCTAACAAGACTCATTGTCTAAGATGATGCAACCGTGTTGTCGTCAGGGTGAGATCAGTTCACAATTGCTACTCTGCTACTAGTGCTTGGTCAGAAGGTTCTAGGGTTCCATTTCCATTTTATTTGTTTTCAGTTGTCGAAGACCTTGACTCAACAAAAATAAATCGAATTAAATGGAAAGCCTCACATGGACGCAATGCAACAGTTCACACGGTTAGGACGCGATGCAGTCATGTATGATAACGACTTGAACTGCACAGGGCGTGACTCACTCGTCAAACACAAAAAAATAAAACAAAACGAAAAATCTCCATCGGAAACTTTTGTGTTATCATAGAGATAGCCTTGCATTTCACCTTCTGATTGGATAAGAGGTCAAGCTCAGGTATTTGTGATTTACTGTATTCCTAAAAAAAATAGACGTAAAATGAGGAATTGTGGTTGGGTTTAGCATTAGCACACGGAGAGGCAGTCATTCTCCAGAAATGAACTGGCAGGATGAGCTCACTGAGACAAGGAATCAGCTGCAAAGATCTTGTTCGACAATTGAAGACGCAAGGCACGCCAAGATTAGGATAACAACGAACTACCTGAACAGTAATTAGATTTTTTACTGTGGTCAGTAAAGTTAAATGCAGAGACAGTAAGAGCGACTTCTTTTTTTTTTTTGAGGGCAGACAGTAAGAGCGACTTGTGTCTTCATCATATAAATACAGAGGCAGCCACCCACTCTCCCATTAACAAAACCCATCCATTCAACAAACCTTGATACGCCTGGCTGACAGAGAGAAGAGACACAAACAAGGTAAAGCAAGCATCTCTCTGCCGCCTGTTATTGTTTCTTGTTCCTGCTCTTTCTACCTTTCTGATCATCAGAGGTCCTGCAACGCTCCCTCGCCCTGTTTTACAGTTCAATTCTGCTCTTTTGCTTGATCGGTCTTGCGTGATATCGTTGTCAGAAGTTTTTTTTTTCTCGTTTTCAATCGCTATCTGATTGTTCTTGACCCTTGAGTTCCTCCTACACTTTTCCCCTTCCAATTTCAGCTACACTCCATAATTCACAAGAACATGAGAGATGGGGATGAGTTTGCTTCAGTTTTTCTTTTTTCAAACAAAATCCTGATTGTTATGCAATAGGCATAGGCACTTAGGCAGTGTTAACAGCAACGGAGGTGGTTGCATCTTGTTGTTTCTGATCAGAGACTTTCACGATCCCAATTAATCATGAGAGGTTGCGTGCCATGGCTTGCAGGTAACCGCCTCTAGCTTTGCCTCACGCTTGTCTCGGTGGCCGGCCAACCATGGCCACCGTGGGGCAGCCTGGCGCTCTGAGAAGGGTCACCGTGCACTACGCCAACTCGCCCACGCGCAGCACGGGAGATGCGAGCCTTGACGACCTAGACGACGACCTGCTACAGTTTGTGCTTGCTGATCTTCTTCCTGGCCAGGTATGCTGCTTCTTCTTCAACTTAACTCCTCTGCAAAAGTAAGACATGGAGTTTCTTTCAGGATTATATACATCCTTGTTTCCTCCAAGAATTCCATTCTTGCATCTTAGAAAGTAGAATTCCAATCTTTTCTGAGGAAATTGTGGCAAAAAAACAAACATATACTGAGGAACCTTTTGCAATCGCAGGAGGGTTTGCACCAATCGCTCTTGCAAGAAGCATACAGCAAGCAGAACCACATGAGAGGTGCCTCATCTGATAATTCGCAGTCACAGCACTACCATGGGGAGAGCAGTAGTGCTGCAGCAGTAGCAGCAACTACTTCTGGAGCTTCAGGCACTGAAGAACAGATCGCCTCGGACTTTGAGTACGCCAAGCGGCTGCAGGAGATGGAGGACCTGAGCGTCGAAGATGACGGTATGGTCTGCTACAATGATTCAGCATATTCAGATGCATGTGTTCTTTACATGATGTTACATCTCCTAATAGTGATACTGGTACTTGTATGTTGGTGTTGACTTGGTTCTTCAGATATCAACTGTGTACCCTCTCCATCAGACTCTGACGACGATGACCATAACCATGACGACGAAGAGGTGATTGCTCATCTTGTTCTTTATTTATTTATTTTTTCCTTGAACGCGCTCATCTATCTTTCTTACTAATTAACAAATCTGTTAGCTATCTTTCTGAATTAACAATTCTGTTAGCATATGAAAAGGCAAAAGAACTGAAGATTCTGATAATTGTGTCTGCAGGCTGACAGGCAAGATGGTAATGATGATGATGATCCAGACAACATGACTTATGAGGTTTGTGCTATATGAAATGTCTTTTTGCTCTTTAACAGTGACATGTAAAGCTTGTGAACAAAATAGAGCTATGCGTATAGTGTGTACCTTTACACCTGGTTTGGAAAGGTTGCTGATTCTTGCACTTGTTCTGTGATGCAGCAAAGGCAAGCCCTCGTAGAATCTGTGGGAACTGAGGACAGAGGTTTATCTGATGAGCTCATCTCCTATCTGCGGCCATGGAAGTACAAGGCGTCGGGATTTTTCTCCAGGAAGACAAGTAATGAAGAGTATGTCCCTTTTTCAAGTTTCAGTTACATGTGGATGTAATGAAAGAACATTAAAAATAATTAGATATACTTTGACATCAATATCGATTCATATGAACAATTAGGACGTGAATAGGGACAAAGTAGTGAGAGATCAGTGACGTTCTCTCTTTTGTTTGGATGCAGCTGCCCTATCTGTCTGTCTACTTTCAGAAACCGAGAAAGTATGATAACGTTGCCGTGCAAGCATTACTACCACGCAGCATGTGTCACCAAATGGCTCAAGGTCAACAAGGTAAATCTACAGATGAAGCATGTTCTTCTCGTGCTATGCCGTTCTATTACAGTTGCTTGGGCTTATTCGCCGCCATAGAGAATACGTAAAGTTTTCTGACTAGAATTTCATGTTGTTTCTGTGAAACAGACCTGCCCTGTCTGCAAATATGAACCGTTTGGACCTTGCTAGCATGCGGACACGAAGCTGAGGCGTCACACCCAATTGGTTGCAACATCACGTTCAAGTGCCAAGGAAACTTACAATGAAAAAAATGGGAAGTTGATCCAAAAGGAGAAAAAAGAAAACGAAACAAAAAAAATCAGGAAATATAGATGCTCGATCACCCAAGGAAAAGAAAAGAAAAAAAGAAATGTTTGATCCCGAATTCTAACGGTACTTGTCTTTTACCTTTGCCGTTTGGCTTGTGGAAATGTACTCAAGAATCGCAATCTTCTATATGTTAAATATCCTGTGCAATGCAACTTTTTTTTAACAAAGCAGACATTCTTTTTGGTGTACTGGATATTTACTACTCGTGAAAAAGAGTGAAAGCAATATTATATCTCTCCACGCACTAGTTTTTATTCTCTCCTTTTCCTTTTCCTCCTATGAGATTAGGGTTTGAATCAAGGTTAGATTCTGTGTTAGGGTTTACTGAAGTGTCCATAGAGTTATAAAGAAAACGCTTCCTGCAGCAGGAAACAGATCCATGAATCAATGGAAGATTTTTTGTCAAATATGAAGAGAATTGCGTGTCTTTGTAATACAACGCACGATGCCGAGACGTGTGCAACTCAAGCGCGCGAGTTGATTTACGGAGGAAAGAACAACCATTCTAACGAAAGATATCGAGAGCAGGATAGAAGCAAAATCGGTGATCATCCTGTTGGATATTATTTTAAGTGACCTACACGGTTAATCTCGAGGGACGTGGGGGTTTTTTTTCTACGTTTTCCATTTCACGAAGGATAAGGACATTAATATTGTGATCGGCAGACCAACATCCATCTGCGCATCATTCTCAGCTTCTCTGCAGACAGGCAAATTCCTTGTTCCTTCCGGTTCATTGCGCTCCAGCTTGAACCAGTGTGCCAGAATGCAAATGGTGCACCATTGTTCCCATACTGACCTCAACAAACATGCACATCATTTATCCCTCGCTCAAACTTCCAGACAGGTAATCTCAAAAGAAAACTTCCAGAAAGGAAACGGAAGAAAAAACTACTGCCACAGATGACAGGGTATTGTAAATTGGAACTCCTATGGCATGAACATGATATACATGACAGAGGTAATGTTGTGAACTCGTGATAATCACTTTAAGTCATTTAGCACATGTCATAGATACCCTAACAGCTATTGGTTGCACCGCTCTCAAATTCCCAAGCCAAATCCAACTCACTATCTCACTCACATCTGAAGTTACATCAGTGTATGCTCAATTGCTCATCGTCGGCAATACAAAAGCTCAAAAAAGAGGAGAAAGAAGATATTAAACTAGAATCTAGGGCAACTTTCCATTACCACTTGCCAGCAACCAAGCAGGCTGTTGTTCCTTGGCGCTTACAGCAATCGATCAGAGTAGCAAGATGTTTATATACCATATGACATGCTCACATGTTACCACGGTAACACGTTACCACCCTGCCCCGCACCGAAGAGCCCACTTTCCACCAGTTCGTTAGTGATCAGGTGGTCAAGGTCTTCCAATTCTTGGAAGGAATCATCAACCTTTGAATTTGAGGCATTGCCTCCAGTGGCAGCAGCAGCTGGAATGCTGCTCACTGACTTGAAACTATTGTTTCTGCTGGGGACGACACTGGCTGTGTTATTGTTGATCACATTGCTAGTCCCAGTACCAGCTGGAGCAGCACCTTTTACCATGCTGTTGTTGCTGATGTTATTGTTATTGATGCGCTGCCCCTGCTCCCCAGCAGCAGCAACGTTGGGGGTAGCAGCTCCTGATGTGAGACCACTGCTTGCATTAGGTGCATCTGGAGGTGGTTGCTGCGCAAAACCATGGTTGTTATTCTTCTTAACTTCCTGCAGAAGCTGATTAAACACATGCCGCTGGTATTGTTGGCCACCACCAAAGCCCTGGAGGTTGCTTTGCTGCGGCATAGACTGCTGAAATGATGCAGGGTGTTGGAATTGTGCAAGGTGCGCTTGGCTAGGTCCATGGAAGGATCTGGCTGCTTCCAGCTGTATGCCATTGTGTATTGCTGCAGGGCCTTTGAAGATACTTGATGCCTCCTGCTGAAGCAAAATCTGATTTGCGCTGGAGCTTCTGAGCATATTCTGGTAACTGTTTAGAGCTGTGGCATGCTGTAGAGCATTATTGCTAATGGCTCCAACACCAGGAGTCTGGTTATTCAAAGGAACACTTGTCTCTTGCTGAACCCCCATCACCTTGGTGTTGCTCTGGTTATTGGCAAGGCTAGCAGCAGCCATGAGCTGTCTTGAATCATGCATATTCTGAAACTTTGCGATAGTCTTAGAGTAACTATTCAGGCTCTCTGCATATTCAGAACAAGGTAATTATTAGAACTGTGGTACAGGTAAATGGAGCAAACTAGAACTAAAATCACATATTATCTGGATACCAAGCAGTTTTTGCCATTTATCATATTGTTACTGTTGCTATTTTACTTTATTGCTCCACTGTTATCAGCTGAAAAAACAAACTAAGCAACACAAATAATAGATTGAGATTATCCATAACTTCCCACTACATAAACCATGTGTACAGACATTACTACCCCTGTTGTCCTTTCATATTCTTCTACATAGCTCACTACAAACTGCTGCTGCTACAGTAGGTCAAAAACAACCATCCTTTTCAAAAAAAAAAGGTCAAAACCAACCATGTCTACCAAGTTATCGCATCAAGCTGTCTGAGTTCAGGCCATTATGGACAAAACATGGATTCTAGTGCAGTGGATTTTACTTATAAAACCAGAAGTTGACCTAGCAATTCAACTTCTTCTAAAGAAGACAGAACTAAATCCTACCATCTTTATGCAAAATGTGGTGAAGAAAATTGGTAGAGGAAGAATCTGCTCTAGAAAAACTTATTCACATGACTAAGTATTTAACAACTAGATGAAAACTGAAGACCTTGTTAAGAAAATGTGCACAGTCACCATACCTTTAGGGCCAAGATTGTTCTTATGGCTGAATTCAATCAAGTCCTTCATGTGATTCACCACCTCCGATATCTGAAAAGGACAGATAGCCATCATGATACACATATATGTATGCACTGAATCGTAAAAGATACAAGGGGAACTCCAATTACCTGCAGGCAGCGTACATATCTTTTAGAAAGTCCATGTTCATTTAAGGTGTGATGCTCTAGATTTTTTGCTAGTTGCCGTGATGCAGTGACAAACCTAATAGTATAGAAGAAAAAGATCAGATAACTGAAAACGACTTTGTTCTGTAAACAATGGCAGCACAAACATTCCATCTACCGTGCCAAAAAAGCACTACAAAAGGGATGTTAAGTATCAAAGATGAAATAGGCTCACTAACATGTTGCAAATAGTTTGTGCATCATTGTTTGATATCCCAGCCGCTCCACTTTCACTGACAGCAGCTTGGTATTTCTGGGCAACTTGAAGAAGATTATTAACCTGGAAAGACAGTGTGAGTTGAAAATAAGATATTGTGGCCACCAAAGTTGATGATATAATATACAGGGGAGTAAAAATTAGAATAAGTATGTGATGAATCATGGGTTCAAATTTTAATATTTGATCTTATATTGGATTTCGTGCAGCTATAAAATATTCCAAAACATAAGTAAAAGCATAGAGAAGATAGCAAATAAATGTGAGGATTTTGTGAAAAGAAAGGTGTTTTCACCCAACAATCCAGGATCCTACAATTTAGCCGCTTCATATAATTTGTATCCGATAAGGTCAAAGGTGCCAAGGAATATATGCATAGTCTAAAGTCCAAGGAATATATACAAGTATAGGCAAAAGGGACTGTGATATCATAATTTTGTTGCAAATTACTCTACAAAATTGTAGCAAAAAGAAAAGGAACAGCGAGTTGGGCTAATAACTCCACCTGTGGTGCTATAGTCTTGCGGGTGGTGTACTCCTCATGGCGTCGTGAACAGAACTCCCAAGACATTATCTACACAGTTCACAGGCAAATCAGGAGATATGAATGGTCATCAATCACCATTCCTAGAAACATTGGAATGTTACACAAATATGGACATGTTACAGAAATTGCTAACGGATCATGCGAGTTACCACAACAGCTAACCAGTATACCTTAAGTTCTGGTGTGAAAATGATTCTCAGATGCCCCTCATGTATAACATGTAGATGTTCATAAACACTTTTTTGAACAACTTTTGCATGCTCCAGCACCATTTGTCCATTAGGCAACCGGAATTCATTGGGCGAGTCAAAGTATAGGTATTCATCAATAACACCATGGTCGAATCTAATTTGGCAGAGCCTAGGAAGTACTTCATAGGTAGCATCTATCATACAGATCCAAGAAAAAGAAAGATAAAATTAAGTTAGTGAGCTCAATGGCAGATATCGAAATAAAAAACATGGAAAGCACAAAATATACCATGATCCCTGAGAACATACGGATGTTAAGAGGAAAACTACTCAGAAAGGATATGCCAAGGTGTTGATCTATGTTATCTTAATAGCACATGCAAAGTGCGCAGAAAATAACACAAAGTCGTAAAACACATCTGGCTCTGCCAGAGATTCAATGTGAGAAAGTCTGCATCCCTAGTGCATCACTTTTGTTGTTCCGAGGTGTTTCAGAGAGATCAGGTAGACTAGAGCCTAGAGGTGTTTTTGAGTGAACCATCTTGTTTCCAGTTTGAGACTAAAAACGCTTTACTAGCCTACAAACTCCAGGTCCTTCAAGATTCTTTGTTTGTGATATTCATTCATTTCAAATGCTTCCAACTGATCCAGAGATTAAAATTGCACCTGTGCAGGATATGTTTATTCATTCCTAATGCTTATGAACAGATTCATATTATTCTATTACTAGTCTAAAATAGCAAGGCCTTCTGTGAGCAACTGAGCACAAGAAGCCTACCAGAAAATACTGAGCGAGTCTGATAGATCACAAACTGAGCAAACCTATGTCACGCCGATTCGGATACGTGTATCAGTATCGGACACGGATACGCCGATACGATACGGCATTCTCAAATTAACCTGATACGCCGATACGTTTAGAATTTAAATTTAATATATAAAACAAATCTTATATAGATAAATTTAATCATAAAAACAAGTATTAAATAATTGAATTGAGTATCCTAGTAAATAAGCAACCAGCATAGCAGCACCTAGTCTCCATCTCCATATTCTTGAGCACTTGCAGAGTTGCAAATGCATTACCGATACTGGTTACTGCCATCTATTAAAGGGAAAAAGAATCAATCTAAGAAAGTAGGGAGCAAGATCAGGAGATTCTAGTCTTCTGGACAAGTATGTACAAGTAGAACCTTGGAATCACTCACGCTGAACGAACATAGGAAGCTAACCCGTTGGAGTTCTTCCGTCGCTGCCAGCCGTCGGAGTCCGTCGCTGCCGTTGGCCGCCGGCTGCTAGAGTTCGTCTCTTCAGATCGAGATGGGAGGGAGGCAAGGCGTCAGGGGAAAGGAGGCTAACAAGCAATCAGGGGAATAGGAGGCGACGCTCGGCGGTGGGTTTACGTATAACGGATGGCGGGTTGCCTAGACGGTATTTTGATGGGCCAGGCCGTATCGATGCAGGGTCCATTTCAATCAGCTGAGTATCGGTAATTTATTTTTTTTATTCTAATTCGCCGATACGTTGTAGGACGTCCCGACGCCGTGTCGCTGCCGTTTCGCGTATCGGAGACGTCCGCGATACGCGAAACGGCAACAGACTGGCGTATCGGCGTAGCGTAGGAGCAAACTAAGAATTTGAACAAACGAAGGTCATGAATATAGTATGCCACAATTGTCTGAGATCAACTTACCATATCCTTTCCCCCCATGTGCATTGCAAATATCACATCGCCACGTATCCTGTAGCATGGAGAAAATAGAATTGTATGAAACATGTGGCCATTGCGAATGGAAAACTACTGCAGGCTACAATTGAAGTCTTTACTGAAGAATGTTGTACCTGTAAGTTCTATTTTACTAACATTAACAGCATTTATAAATTAAATGTGGTTTTCAGTAACCCAAGCAGAACTTTGCAGTGATGCTAATCAATCCAATACTCAACATCAAACAGAAAGTGATGTTGGACCATGAAACAAAGAGCACTTTACGATGGCAGGTACAATACAAGGAGGTGTGAGCTATTATTACCAGAGCTGTGGAGCAACGATGGCAGGTAAAATACAAGGAAGTGTGAGCTATTAATTACCAGAGCTTTCTGTGGAGCAGCAGCTGAAGAATTCCCTCTATTTTCATAAGAAGAGACACACCATCTTTCTCTTGCTCGTGGTGCAAAGTACTCCTCAACAAGCTTCCTCCAGTATGTTATGGAGTTATTCTAGAAATCATAGTTCAAGTGAAGTGGATGGCCAAGAGCTTACACCTCATAATCCCACAAACAATTAATACAATAGAGAAACTCACCTCTGGGCGATGACGCTTGTGAAATAAATACTGCAGTATCCTGCGAGAACAAATCCCATTCTCAATAGGAGTCCTAACAGGAGGACCTAACTGCATTCCAGGCTGTGCCAGCAGTGGCCTAAGTTGAGGCTGTCGCGAAATACCAACTTGGGGTTGTTGCATCTGAGAAAATGGTTGCAGCAAATGTTGCTGCTGCCGTTGCTGAAGCTGTGCCAGTTTATGCTGCTGCATCAAGGCTTGAATCTGTGGGCTCTGTTGCCCCTGGAAATGAAAGGAATTCTGACCATGGACCAGATGCTGAATAAGCTGTTGTTGCACGATATCACCCTGACTAACATCAATCCTTGATTTCTTCTGAGCATGCAATGCACCAGCAGCATCAATCACAGGTTGTGACGTCACACTTGAACACCTCCGTTTCTGCACCTGATCTTGGGGTGGACTTTGCTGCATGATGGAACCATCAATGACTGAAGAGCCAGAGATGTTATTGGATGAAAATGACATTGGGGAGGCAGGAACACGCATGAATGAATCACCATTCATGCTAGTACTTGGCTGTAACTGGGCACCTCCGGAAAGTGACGAGTTGGCGTCAGTCACTAAAGAACTAACTCCGATGCTTGGTCCAGAGGAATTTGTAGTGCTAATTGGAACACTACCATTCATATCCCTGGCAACAAGTCCAAGGTTAGAGCATGCACCCCCAGACATGGAGGTCCAGGGATGGGTTCCGTTCATCGCCTTGCAGAATCACGTAAAGAGGCAACGCATAACTGGAATTGCTGATGAAGACCTTAAAAATTTTGCCACAACCTGCAAAAAGAGTAAGTATTAGCGCTATTGAAGACATGCAAAGACAACTATGCGATATTTTTTTCCATTGTTTTGCACTAAGTGTGTACAGTGAACTGGTAAAGTTCACATCAGCAAAGTGACTAGCACATCATTTCACTTTAGCAAATAATGAACCTCGCAAGGACAGGTTTCCTGGCCAGTAAACACAGGAGGTACTGGAGTATAACAGAGTGTTCAAACAGCAAGCAGGAAGTAAAGCAGCATAAGCCAACTTCAAGATACAATTAAAAGCACTCCAGCACCAGAAATTCACCAACTTCAAGATATACACCTAAAAGCATTCCAGCACCCGAAATCCAGGTATTTAGTTGTTCATTAGCGTGACAAATGCTACTCTGCAACACCCAGATGGAACGTGCCTCTCTTCGAAGAGGCAGGGAAATTGGCTTGCAAAGTTCTGATCTTTAGGGTCCCCAAGATATCAATTTTTTCAACACAAAATCAGAGTTCCATAAAAAGCAAAGCACCAGGCAGCAGTGTGCCTGGGTACCACCTAGAAGCCTGACTTGTTAGACCTTACGCTAGTGAACCCGTGTGATTGCCTGGGCCATGAATCAAGCTGAAACCGCCATGCCCCAAACCAGCTACTAGACACCAATTCTCCCAAAAATCACAGCAGCGGGGTTGGAGTCTCCCTGATCGCGCAAAGCAATGTACAAGATGAGTTTTTTTCTTGTATTCATAATCTGCAATCCGCTTTCATTAATCATATGTATTACAGCTTCTGAAGTTCTCCTACACCCAATCTTATAGCAAACAAAAGATAAGCGGAAAATAACTACATGTACCAAGCTGGGAGATACCCTGCACCACAACAATAACACGATAGTGCACACAGAGAAGTAGCTCTTGAAAATACTTAAAAATCAAGAACAAAGTGATGATTGGAAACAATAGGCATCGAAAAAACACCCAAATATCACTCAACAACTAAAATCATGGAGCGCTTTTGCGCCTTTCCCACTAGCCATCTACATGCTAAGTAACCGAAGGGGATAAGAACAACAAAGACGGATACAACGGAAGCAAGCAAGCAAGCGGTAATGGCGCTGCTGGAAGAAGCAAGGACGCAGTTTGCTACCAGACCAAAGTTAATCCCTACAAAGAGAAAAAATAACAAAAGGGGTGGAGATTTTGGTCTTTTCTTCCTGTAGAGCAAGGGGAAGGTTCAAGACACCCAGATTGGGGCGTGCTCGTGAGGTGGAGAAAATAAATATATATACATAGCAAGATGAAACCCCCCAAAACTCTTGCTCCCCCACGGACGAATTGAACCCTAAGCAGACAGAACCCGGCGCAAACCAAATCCAAACCACGAGCAAAAAAACCCCAGCAGCACAAGCAAGAGCATAATTCCCGCCTCGAACCCCAAAATTCGAGCTCTACATTGCGGGAATCGGCGCCCATCTTCCCCCAAAAAAAAATCCCCCCACACAAAAATCCGACCAGAAATCCACCACAACAGCCGGCCGGAAGCGCATGAATCACTCGAGCTCCCCATCTCAATCCATCTAGCAATCATCTAGCAATCAATCGCGCGCCAGAGGAAGATAATAGAGCAGAAAAATCTCACCTCGCTGGCTCGCTCCCCGCTGCTGCTTCTCCTTCTCCTCGTGCTCCTCCTGCTGAATTATTTCTCTGCTGCTTCTTCTCCTCGCGCTTGTGCGATGGTGTGCCGCCGAAGCCGTCCCCCGGGAGCGACCGCTTAAATGGATTCGCGGCGCCCGAGGCGGTGTTACCGGGCGGAGCCCGTGGGCCGGCCCGCTTTGACGGGCCCATCATTTGATTCATTTCACACTAGTGCATTATTTTCGGAAAAAGTTTTTTCTAACGTTATTTTTTTTTTGCTGGGATTATTGATAACATTGGTCCTATCATTCTCTCTTCTTTTTCGCGTAAGGTATTTGCAAGCTCAAAGAATGTAGGGTGAGCCCTCTCAGGTCATTTTGAAAGAATGCAGTGATTTTTTTTAAAACAAATGCCAAGAAGTTGTATTTTGTATAAAATAAATTGATGGGAAAAACTCAAAATACGTTTTTATATTGGAGTTTTATGATCTTCACTGGAGGCATGGTGAGTTCCAATCCGATGGTTTGGCACCACATTTGATGGTTTAGCCAGCAAAGTTGTATTTAATTCTATTGAATATTACACCTGTTCTAGATAGCTTTTATTATGTACGTAGATATAAATTATCCAGATACATGGCAAATACTATGTATATAAAAAATTAAAATAATTTATAATTTGGCACACAAGATTATCACATTTCATGGTTCAATCTCTTATAGTCTCAAAATGATAAAACAATGGACAAATTTATCCCCTTCCTGATATCTGAATGAAGTTTTTAAATCAAAAAAAAGAAGGCCCCTAGATGGTCGATCTCCTATCTGTGGGCCCGAAGCGTAAGTGAGCCACTTTGCTCGCGTGTCCTGGGTGCCGCCGTTGGTATTGTGAAGATAGGGCTTGGACCTTTCCAGGTTAGCAACACTACACACGCTACCAGTAACTTCAACTGACATGTAGGTCCAAGCAACACCAGGGCCCACCTGTGTGTGACACACTCTCGCAAGCGAGTACGATGGAAGGTCTATCGCCATTCCTCTTCCAGGGCCGACCACACTGTTCATCGAGGATGAGCGGTTTTGCATTCTGCTCCGCGCACGCAGAAACCTGCACACGGCTAGCCTGACTCCCACATTCTTTTAGAGCCTTCCTCTTCCTGTTGTAGAAGACCGTGGGGCCCAGCAGGCTGGTTGAGTTTGACTGGCTTGCATTGTTTTCTGCTAGGCTGGACTAGTGTAGTGTACGGTTTGCCTTGCAGCTGATTACTGTACCTTGCACGGTGGAAGCATGATTTGGATTGCCAGATAATATTGACATGAAAAATAACCAAAGCAATCATAATCCGTATGATCATTGGGTTGGCGATATTCGGTGTGTTTCCATAGTTAACTGTAGAAAATGTTTCTTTGTCGTAATTTGAAAAACTGTTCAGGATTACAAATGCATAAAAGACAGTATTATACATCGAAATGTTACATATATTAGAGTATTTTCTAAAGGTAAGATGATATTTAGATATTTTTATGTTGAACATATCCTTTGAGATAGAGAATAGTGTGATATTTTGAAACTTCCTCTCTTTTTCTCTGGTTGAGTCTGTATAATAAACTACTTCGGCCCTGTTTAGTTCCTGGTCAAATCATCAAACTTTCAAAAATTCTCTCTCCAAACTTCACTATTCACCTATCACATCAAATCTCTCGATCTCCTCATGCATGGAGTACTGGGTAAATAAAAAAAACTAGTTGCATGGTTTTGATGTACACGACGAGACGAATCTTTTAAGCCTAGTTAGATCATGGTAGGACAATGTTTACCACAAACAAAAGAAAAGTGCTACAGTGTCCGATGTGACATTTTCACCAAACTTTCTCTTCACTTTTTACAACTAAACACAGCCAAGGTTTGAGTCAAACATTGGGAATATAAATCATCAATAACTTTTCAAAACTTCACTATCCACATATCACATCAAATCTCTCTCCTCGTGCATGTAACACTAAATGCGGGTAAATAAAAAAACTAATTGCATGGTTTTGATGTACACGACGAGACGAATCTTTTGAGCCTAGTTAGGTTATGGTAGGACAATGTTTATCACAAACAAACAAAAAGTGCTACAGTGTCTGATGTGACTTTTTCACTTCACTTTTCACCTTTTCTCAGGAACTAAACACCCCCTTCCATATGAGAGATTCATGTGCATGTAATGCTCTCTGAAACTTCATCTTAAGATCAACAGAGATTGAAGTTCTTATTATCTGAGGTTCACTTTTTAAGTTGTTTTTTTTACTGGTTAACACAGTATGTCCATAAAAAGAAAACAAAACAAAAGATGAGCCCTAGCGCCTTGGCTTGCCTTGCCCACGAACAACAGGCTGCCTGTTGTTCGTGGGCAAGGCAAGCCAAGGCGTACGTCCCCGGTATCAGGTATTGACAGTTGCGTGCATTTGGTTGTGTAAAAGATACATCCTTCGCCTGGAAGCATTAGGTGACGAGGATGTTAGTCATAAGCCAGTCATCCCCGGCCCTGTGATTCGCATGAGATTCTTCCTGAGCTCGATCTGCTTCGAAAAGTCAGCCCAGCAGCTTAGATACACCGACCACCCTAAACAATAAACATGGGGATGAAGGAATGAAAAGTCAAACGAGCGAGGGGCTTAAGTTAAATATGCTTAAAGCAAGTTTTTTTTTTCTGTCTCATTGGATCCATCCCAACCTCACTCGTCTGAACTAGTTAATCCTTCTTTGCTAACTTTACATACGGAGTATGTAATAAATAAACTATAGTGGAGACTCGGAACTGACTACTATGATATAACCACCTGCATTCCAATTCTGAACCCTATCAGGAATTTACCGATGCGTTGAAAGGTCGCTTTGACCTTCCCCTGGATTCTGCTGAGTCATACAATTGAATTGATCCATTTGCTCATCTTCTTTTTCTTAAAAAAACTAAGTTTGCTCAATTTCTTCAGTGAAGTCTTTCAGCTATTGTTTAAGTGAATCAAATCGAGCTGGACTATCCATCATGAAGCTTACTGAACGTGTGTTGATTGTTTAGTGTATGACTTGTGATCATGCATGCACGAGCAACCTGGACAGAAGTTGAAAATTGAAGGGACGACGCAGGCGTCTCCTAGCTACCAAAATTAATTTGCAAAATAAGACCATTCAGTACACACGATTTCAATACATTGCGGAATATATTAATTAGATGCATGGTATTTTTTTTTTATCAGAATGAATAATGAATCAGCTCCCACGCCATCACCAGTAGCTCGAACGTACACCCCTCTTTTCTTTTCTTCAGAGTTTAGACGACCGACAGCATGCAGCAGGTTGGGAAAAAAAAAAGAATCGATCATCAGTTCTAGTTGTTGTTGCCTGCATGCGACCAGTATGTATAATACACGTACACCGTACATATATACATATATATACGTACCTACTCTTCTTCGTCAGTTTCTTTCGATCTCTTTTTTTCACCGTGCAATTAATACACGCCTCACCGGACTACGTACGGTTCCAATTGTTGCTGGCGGATCGATCATCAGTCGACGACGATCGATCACCTCCCCTTCATGTCGGCGAGCTGCTGGAACAGCTCCCCGGCGGCGGTGGTGGACGCGTCCGGGACCCCGCCGGCGGCGCTGCTGGCCGGCACGACCGACCCGCCGCCGCCTCCTGCTCCGTCGGCGTCGTCGTCCCCGTCCTTCTCCGCCCCCTCCGGCGGGTTGGCGTCCTGCAGCTGCAGCGCGTACTCGAGGTTCCACAGCACGTCGCCCATGGAGATCCGGTCGCTGCCGAACTCGGCGAGGCACTTCTCCGCCGTCTCGGCGAACTTGTTGAGCGACTCCTGGTTGACCGTGCCGGCGAGCTTGGGGTCCATGATCTTCTCGATGAGCCCCTTCCTCTTCCACTGCATCCCCCACTCCGCCAGGCTCACCTGCTCCCTCGGCAGCTGCGGGTCGATCGGCGGCCGCGCGCACAGCGCCTCCAGCAGCACCACCCCGAAGGAGTAGACGTCCGACTTGTCCGTCAGCTGCTGGCACCGGAAGTACTCCGGGTCCAGGTACCCGAAGCTGCCCTTCACGGCGGTGCTGACGTGGAGCTGGTTCATCCCGGGCCCGTCCTTGGAGAGCCCGAAGTCGGAGACCTTGGACACGAAGTTGTCGTCGAGCAGGATGTTGGTGGTCTTGACGTCGCGGTGGATGATCCCCTGCGCCGTGCCCGTGTGGAGGTAGTGCAGGCCCCGGGCGGCGCCGATGCAGATCTCCAGCCGCTGCTTCCACGGCATCCCCGGCGTCCCCTCCTTGCCGTAGATGTGGTCCCGGAACACGCCGTTGTGCATGTACTCGTACACCAGGATCATCTCCTGGTTCTCGTCGCAGTAGCCGATGAGGGAGACCAGGTGCCGGTGCCGGAGCTTGGACAGCATCTGGATCTCCGTGTTGAACTCGTTGATGCCCTGCTCCGACTCGGCGCTGCCGCGCTTCACCGCCACCTTGGTGCCGTCGTCGATCTCGCCCACGTACACGTTGCCGAACCCTCCGACGCCGATGATGGCCTTCTCGTCGAAGTTCTGCGTCGCCGCCTGGATCTCGGCGAAGGAGAAGAACCGGCCGAGCCCCATGGTGGAGGAGAAGGTGTTGCCGCTCTTGCTCGTGGCCGTGAAGGACTGGCCGGTGTGGATGGGGAGCAGCCACGACGAGAAGCTGTTCCGGCGCTCCCAGTCCTGCGGCCGCTTGTACCACTTGACGACCATGGCGCCGAGGCCCGCGAAGGCGCCGAACATCATGGCGAACCCCACCGCCGCCACCGCCTTCCGGCTGCCGCTGCCGTCGTCGGCGCGGCGGCCGTCGACGCCGAACTCGCCGTCGAGCGCGCCGACGGAGTTGCTCACCTTGAGCACCTCGATGCCGTTGAGCAGCGCGTCGATGCGCCCCGTGTCCTGCCCCATGGGGCCCACCTGGATGGTGAGCTTGTCCGTGGCCACCGACTGGTTGACGACGAAGTCCTTGTAGTAGGGCGCCGCGAGCTCGCCGCCGGTGACCGTGGAGAGGTCGAGCCCCGAGACGGCCTTGCGGCCGTTGAGGTAGACGTCGAAGTAGAGGTCGTTGGTGGCCTTGCTGACGATGTCGGCGAAGAAGAGGCGGACCAGGTAGCTGAAGGAGGCGTCCACGTCGACCCTCCACGTCAGGTTGAAGTTGGGGTTGCCCACGTCGGCGTCGGCCATCTTGGCGGCGCTGGCGTACACCGCCGCCGGCGCGACGAGCCTGGAGGTGCCGTCGGGGAACTTGATGGTGCCGACGGGGACGGACACGTCCTTGACGGCCTCCTTGGACTGCACGAAGGGCGCGTCGGTGTCCCACTGCCGGCCGAGCGTGTCGTTGGCGGCGCCGATGGCGGGGCCGCCGACGTTGAGGCGGTAGAGCACCTGGTACGCGTCGTGGGCGAGGCCGGTGACCTCGCCCAAGGGGGCAATGGCGAGGGCGGAGTCGGTGATGAGCTCGTCGGGCGCGTTGACGACCTCGAGGCCGTTGACGAAGGCGGCGGAGCCCTGGAGCGGCTGGAACTTGACGGCGAGGCGGTTCTCGGTGGTGTTGACGAGGTACTCCTTCATGACGGGCTTGTCCTTCTCCGGCGTGAAGCTGTGGAGGAGGACGAAGTCGTCGGTGGCGACGCTGAAGGTGGCGGCGGCGAGGTCGACGTCGGAGGAGCTCTTGAGCGGGAAGAGGTAGATGCGGATGAAGTGCCACCCGGGGACGGCGAGCGGGAAGCTGTAGGTGGCCTCCTCCTTGAAGACGCGCGCCGTGGAGTAGAGCGGCGAGGGCACGTCGGCCTTGTCGTCGGCGACGCGGATGGCGTCCTTGGCGGCGAGCAGGTGGTTGGCCTGCGCGTCGGTCTTGTAGGACTTGCCGCCGGTGGTCAGCGGCGCCGTGCCGCCGCAGTCGATGAGGAAGCTGTCCTTGGGGGTGAAGCTGGACGGCGTCGGCGGCGTCTGCGCGCCGCTCTCGGTCACGGGGCGGCCCTGCCCGGAGACCGCCGCCAGCGCCGCCAGCGCCACCAGCAGCGCCAGCGGGAAAGCCCCGCGGCGCATCGTGGCCGGCGGGGGGTGGTGGTGCTGGTTAATTAATATTTAATACACGTACGGGACCAGCAGCAAGCGACTCCGGCCTCGATCTACCGGAGCACGCGCGCCGCCGCCGGCGGCGCTACGGGATAGATGATGGCGGCCACCGGAGCTGGCTGGTGTTGATGGCGGGGCCCTCTCACCCTCTCTCTGGTTGGTGGGCCCAATCGGAGGAGAGGGAGGGGAGGGGCGTGAAATGGCGGGTTATGGTGGCCACCGGCGTGCCAAGTTTAAGCAGCCAGCGTTCACCCCCGCGCTATCTTTGGCCACGGCGACCTGGTCAACCACCGAGCCAAGCGCTCCACCGCCGGCTGCATGCTGCGGCGTGTCAGACCAGGTGCTGCGATGCTATTATTGGATGGAGCCACGGCGGCATCGTTTCGTTTCGTTTCGTTTCCCTCCTGCTGCTGCCTCTGCCCCTCCGCATTATGTGAGACTCAAGTAAAAAATGATCTTTGAAAATTATGCAAGATTTGATTTGAATACAAGTTTCGAACCCATATATGCAAGGAAGTTCAAATTATGCAGCTCTGGACATGCACGCTTGGAGATTATTGGAGTCATGAACACTCTTTGGAATACGTATACTACTCTGTTCATATTTTTCTCTGGTTTGGCATTGTCACTCAAGTAAAAAATCGCTGCTACGAAACATATTTTCTGTGCCATCTTATCACCGTCTGTTTGAGATGAACCGCTGGTGTTAGATTTTCACCGCCGGTTCTAAAGTTGGGACATCATGTGAGATTTTAATACAATGGCCATTTGCAATTCTAGAAATGCTCGACGATTACAGTTACGAGGGCTTTTGTCGTACGAGGGGCTGAAGATACATCTCACAATCTAGTGAAATCAAAGCCCAGAGCACACAAATTTTCTTGGGTCTGATCAAAATCCAGTAGAGACGATAACCTTCTTCTACCAAACAAGCTCTTCACGTTTAACCCTTAGCACTTCTTCCTCCACGTCCCAGCACCCGCACCGTGTTGCAGCTCCCATCATTACAACATCATGCTCACTTGGTGACACTGAAATTCCACCCCTTATTGGCCTATCCAACTGGCCTCATTCACCTCCCTCGTGTCCGTTGCGCCACTGCTACTTCACCTTTCCACCCCTATGCTGGTCACCATCGTCGGGCCACCTGCCGACCCGCGCCACCTCATTGTCCCACTCCATGCCAAGCACCTCCATTGGGGCATCCTCCCACCAATGAGCTTCATAGGCTTATCGGGGCCAAAATCCCGATATTAACCTAATCTTCATCGGAGCCTAAATTTCCCGATCTCTTAAAACTAATCTCACCACAGACGGTAGGGAAGAAATCACGATGTTACCTTTGGAAAATAAAATTTGAGTGTCAATTTCCTTCAAAACACTTCATTGATGTGTGTCCAAAATGGCCGTGAGATCAGGCTCCTCACATAGAATAAGATCATATACGCATAACACCTCTCTTATACAGTTATATTTTAGTCATTTTGCTCCCATGTAAAAAGGAAAACTCAGAAGTGCTATGCTTGAAGCAGAAGTGGCCCTAGGCCTCTTGAATTAGCACTATGGGATGTGATGGTTTAAACGGTAAAGAAACAGGGTTTAGACAATCGAAATATTTTATCTTTTGAAAATTCAAATACACACTTGAACTCCTGGCGCCGCCTCTGATTTGGACCATGAGAATTATAAGCTGGCCATTGGCCAACATCAATCACCGCTATAGGATGTATTGGTTTGAAGGATTACACTTGCGGCCGGGACATATGCTCTCAAGTAATGTGGGCACGAAGTAATTTCCTTTTACATCTCTGAAAATGTAGCAAACACAACACTCGTCACACTGTCACACACACATACTGGCATACATATACGGCAGTTCCGCTCATTGAGCTAATCTTAGGTTTTTCTTGAAATTCCTTTCGAAAATGCAGAGACTCCACGTACATGCGCGCATACTTTCACCGGAGATCGAAATCAATGGCGAAGGAAGCGTTCGAGGCCGACCTTGGCTCCGGTGTCCCTGAGGGCTGAGGTTGGCCTGCACCTGCGCCCGGAACTCCGGCACGATGAAGGGGCGGTACCTGCTGCCGTCGCAGCTGACGACGGCGCCGTCTCGCGGGAACGCGAAGTAGCAGAGCTGTCTCTTATACACATCTAGATGTCCGCCCCGGCTCGCCACCACCCGGTGCGGGATGCTCCGGTACGCGTCGGCGCTGATGGCCTGCGCCATGTCGCCCAGGTTCACCAGCAGCGTGCCTGTGCCGCCGCGCTCCGGCGCGATGTCGCGCCACGCGCCGCCGTGGAGCACCTGCAGCCCGCCGCCGCCGCCGGCGGTGTCCTGGCTGATGATGGAGAGCGTGGTGCTGTCGGTGTGGGCCTGGATCCCGTGGTGCCCCGGCTCCGGGCACCGCGGGTACCGGTGCACCCGCAGGTATCCGCGGTGCTCGTCGAGGTAGGACGCCGTGCGGCCGGCGTCGAGGCCCAGCGCGGCGGCGAGCGCGTCGAACAGCCGCCGCGCGACGCGCGCCATGTGGTCGCCGTACTCGGCCACGAGGTCGCCGAGCGGGGGGACTCCGGGGGAGGGCGGCGTGGGCCCGACGACGATGGGCCTCTGCTGGGCCAGGTGGACGTGGTAGCCCTCGATCCAGTTGACGTCCCTGGGGCGGAGGCGCTCGGCCCCCGGCGCGGACCAGAAGTAGCCGGGCTGGGCCTGCTTGTCGGGGAACGGGGTGCGGCCCAGCAGGTCCCGGGCCAGCGCGAACAGCCGCGACGAGAGCTCCGCCGGGACGCCGTGATTGGCGAGCCGGAAGATGCCGAGGCGCCGGCACGCCGCCGGCAGCGCCTCCCCCGGTGCCTCCAGGTCCACCGTCGGGAGCTCCAGCGCCTCGCCGAGCGGCGCCTCGTCCTGCTCGTGCCCTCCGTCGCCGGCGTCGTCGTCCTCCCCGAAGAGAGGGAGCACATTCTCTTCGTGCACCCGGTAGCGCAAGGACGTATCGTTCTTTGTAGCCAAGCATTGATGGATTAGCTACATGTGCGACGGGCGAGCAAGACGAATGTGTATCAATCGTTTAGACAACATTTGTCGGGAACACCAAAAGAAGTAAAGCCACGTGAGTAATTGAGTGAAGTGTATGTAGTATCATCGGTACAATCGTAATCTGTCCTAGCTCGTACGACATCAATCAGCTACACAAGGGGGATTTTAGACAACACGTCTGCAGTTGATTTTTTCTCTCTCTCCGGTCACAGCAAAAAAAAAAGACAGGAAACTTGGTTCTTTCAATTACAAACCAAGAACTCAGGTTATAGGGAGAGACGTACTAGGGCTTGTTTGAATAGACTAAAATTAAAATTAGCCATGGCTAAAATTTAGTCTCGGTTTGGATCCGTTTAGTTTTGGACTAAACATTAGTCCGTACCATGTTTGAAAAGAGGGACTAAAAGACACTGTAAACAGACTAAATTGTCCCTCCCTTGGGTTACTTGTTTTGGCCCGTTTAGTTCAATTTTGCTACCCTAATTTAGTATCGTTCGTTCTAGCCAGCCATGGATGGATTAGCAGGCCACGTGCGACGGGCGAGCCAGACAAATATGCATGATTTCGGGTGAAGGAGAACCACAACATTTGTTGGGAGCACCACAGATTAAAACCACGTGAGTGATTGAGCAAAGTATGTTCGGTACGGTAACAATCTTCTTGGAATGTCCTGTAACTCATACGACATCAATCAATTGCGTTTATAAGCGTAAGTCTTACTATTAGGTGATGCAAAACTTGCTAGTTTGCGACTCATAAGTTCTCAACAAGATCTAAAACTCCTGAGAGACATGATAGCATAAGCAGGTCCACAAAATCACAACGTAGCGGCTAGTTTGTGAAGTTACACAAAACCCGGGCCAGTTTCTTTGCTGGGGACGTTAACATTGGCAGATGGCAGCCACGATTAACATGTCGACTCTCCTTGGACCAGGGGGTAGACACTAGACAGAACAGACGACCGAGTTCCCGTGCAGTAGCAATAGGCACTCTTTGCAGAATGTGAGAGGAAACACTGTTTACTACTGGTCTACTGTGCAGCACAGTAGAGGCACTGTTCACTGTGCCCTTGCTTGACTGCTAGAACTACTTCAAGTACTTACTTGAACCAAAACCAATCATGTTAAGAGATAACATTGGAGTCATTGTCTCACTTCTCCCTTGGACGATCGATTTTGGCGCCAATCCTAACATGTCCAATTTCAAGGCATTCATAGTCTAGCACTCTAGCTAGCTTTCAGATCTTGAACATGTATAGGACCTCGACCGAATCGAATCAATGGCGAAGGAAGCGCTCGAGGCCGACCTTGGATCCGGTGGCCTTGATGTCGGCCTGCACCTGCTCCCGGAACTCGGCGTACGTGAACGGCCTGTACCTGCCGCCGGTGATGACGGCGTCGTCGCGTGGGAACGCGAAGTAGCACAGCGACAGCCTCTCCGCGCCGCCGCGGCTCGCCGCCACCCGGTGCCGCACGCTGCTGTACGCGTCGCCGCTGATCGCCCGCGCCATGTCGCCCAGGTTCACCAGCAGCGTGTCTTCTTCTTCTCCGCCGGCGCCGCCCGGCGCGACGTCGCGCCACGCGCCGTCGTGGAGCACCTGCAGGCCGCCGACGCCGTCCTGGTTGATGACGGAGAGCACGGTGCTGTCGGTGTGCGCCTCCATCCCGAGGTGCCCGGGCTCCGGGCACGGCGGGTAGCGGTACACCCGGAGGAACCCGTCGCGCTCGGCGAGGTACGCCGACGCCTGGTCCGCGCCGAGCCCCAGCGCGGCGGCGACGGCGTCGAACAGCTTCCGCGCCACCCGCGCCATGTGCGCGCCGTACTCGCCGGCGAGATCCTCGAGCGCGGCGAGGCCGGCAGGGGAGGCGGCGGCGGTGGGCCGGTGGTGGTGGGCCAGGTTGACGTGGAAGCCCTCGACCCAGTTGACGTCGCGGACGCGGAGCGAGGCGAGCGCCGGCGTGCCCCAGAAGTAGCCGGGCTGGGCCTGCTTGTCGCGGAACGGCGCCCGGCCCAGCAGGTCGCGGGCCAGCGCGCGCCGCCATCGTCCTCGCCTCCGGCGACGATCCGGATACCTCCGCCATCCCGATCACCCGCCTCCCACGGTCTGATCGGTGGAATGGAGAGAGAGAGAGGAAATGGAAGAAGTGAAGCTGCCGCAGAGCAGCAGAGACTGGCTGGATTCACAGTTGACAGGATTCAGTGGGGGTGAGTGAGGAGATCGATCAGCATCAGGTTACCTGTTGGAGCTGGGGCAGGTAGATCTGATCCTTGTGCTGATGGATTCGTTTCCCTTGTCGTTGACTTGACTGCTCATGTCATGTCATCTCGTGGGCGAGTCACGACAAGGATCACCTGCCGGCCGGCTTGTCGTATTCTGCAGCTGCAAGTGCAGTGCAGTGCACTCGCACCGTTCGTTCAGTCTTCATAAAACGCATGGCCACTCAAACTTGTGATGTATTGAAAATTGGAAACAGAAATGGCTCGATGGGCAGTAACTGTATATGCTAGCAGTTCAGCATCAAGGTTTCAGTTTTCAGGGGAAATCGATACGATATACTGACACTGCAGAGTATCAATCAGTTGGCACAAGGCAAATTAACATGGCAGCTGTACCGCTACATGTGAAAGAAGAGTACGTGGTGAAAGTGTAAAACAAAGGGGAAACCAAATTACAGAAAAGCAAAATTATATATTTAGCTTCTATATATATATATATATATATGGCACGGCGGGTAGCGGTACACCCGGAGGAACCCGTCGCGCTCGGCGAGGTACGCCGTCGCCTGGTCCGCGCCGAGCCCCAGCGCGGCGGCGACGGCGTCGAACAGCTTCCGCGCCACCCGCGCCATGTGCGCGCTTAACCTAATCTTCATCGGAGCCTAAATTTCCCGATCTCTTAAAACTAATCTCACCACAGACAGTAGGAAAGAAATCGCGATGTAGCTTTGGAAAATAAAAATTGAGTGTCAATTTCCTTCAAAACACTTAATTGATGTGTGTCCAAAATGGCCGTGAGATCAGGCTCCTCACATAGAATAGGCTCATGTACGCATAACACCTATCTTATACAGTTATATTTTAGTCCTTTGGCTCCCGTGTAAAAAGAAAAACTCAGAAGCGTAATGCTTGAAGCAGAAGTGGCCCTAGGCCTCTTGGATTAGCACTATGGGATGTGACGGTTTAAACGGTAAAGAAATAGGGTTTAGACAATCGAAATATTTTATCTTTTGAAATTTCAAATACACACTTGAACTCCTGGCCCCGCCTCTGATTTGGACCATGAGAATTATAAGCTGGCCATTGGCCAACATCAGTCAGCAGTCACCACTATAGGATATATTGGTTTGAAGGATTACACTTGCGCCCGGGACATATGCTCAAGTAATGTGGGCACGAAGTAATTTCCTTTTACATCTCTGAAAATGTAGCAAACCAACACCTCATCACACTGTCACACACACATCACACATACACCATAGTTCCACTCGTTGAGCTAATCTTAGGTCTTTATTGAAATTCCTTTCGAAAATGCAGACTCCACATGTACACGTACCCTTCACCGAGAGAAATCAAATCAACGGCGAAGGAAGCGTTCGAGGCCGACCTTGGCTCCGGTGTCCCTGAGGTCGGCCTGCACCTGCGCCCGGAACTCCGGGACGGTGAAGGGGCGGTACCTGACCGTCATATTGCGTCACCTCAATTCTTGGGGATTGAGCAAAGTATGTTCGGTACGGTAACAATCTTCTTGGAATGTCCTATACTTCATACGACATCAATCAATTGCGTTTAGGTCAGTCTCAGTGCAGGGTTTCATCATACGGTTACATAGACTAGAAACTAGATAACTGTGCCAGATGAGTTTCATGGTGATGAAACTCCTCTCACATACCATGAAACTCTTCACTCCCACTCCTCAGCCACATCAGCACATTTAATGTCATGAAACCCGCACTGAGACTGGCCTTATAGGCGTAAGTCTTACTATTAAGTGATGCAAAACTTGCTAGTTTGCGACTCATAAGTTCTCAACAAGATCTAAAACTCCTGAGAGACATGATAGCATAAGCAGGTCCACAAAATCACAACGTAGCGGCTAGTTTGTGAAGTTACACAAAACCCGGGCCAGTTTCTTTGCTGGGGACGTTAACATTGGCAGATGGCAGCCACGATTAACATGTCGACTCTCCTTGGACCAGGGGGTAGACACTAGACAGAACAGACGACCGAGTTCCCGTGCAGTAGCAATAGCCACTCCAACTTAAGCAGTTGCAGAATGTGAGAGAAGACACTGTTTACTACTGGTCTACTGTGCAGCACAGTAGCGGCACTGTTCACTGTGCCCTTGCTTGAACCAAAACCAATCATGTCTCACTTCTGCCTGCGCCCCTGCCTTGGATGATCGACTTTGGAGACAGCCAATCCTAGCATATCCAATTTCAAGGTATGACATCGGACATTGGTGCATTCGTAATCAGTCGTCTAGCTAGCTTTCAGATCTCTCCACAGGACCTCGATCAAATCGAATCAATGGCGAAGGAAGCGCTCGAGGCCGACCTTGGATCCGGTGGCCTTGATGTCGGCCTGCACCTGCTCCCGGAACTCGGCGTACGTGAACGGCCTGTACCTGCCGCCGGTGATGACGGCGTCGTCGCGTGGGAACGCGAAGTAGCACAGCGACAGCCTCTCCGCGCCGCCGCGGCTCGCCGCCACCCGGTGCCGCACGCTGCTGTACGCGTCGCCGCTGATCGCCCGCGCCATGTCGCCCAGGTTCACCAGCAGCGTGTGCGTGTCTTCTCCTTCGCCG
Organism: Echinochloa crus-galli; assembly: GCA_900205405.1. Classification (NCBI taxonomy): domain Eukaryota; kingdom Viridiplantae; phylum Streptophyta; class Magnoliopsida; order Poales; family Poaceae; genus Echinochloa; species Echinochloa crus-galli. Next base: position 4,380,746 of record OAMR01000022.1, on the reverse strand, counting down.
CCGCCGCCGCACCGGGGCGCGACGTCGCGCCACGCGCCGTCGTGGAGCACCTGCAGCCCGCCGACGCCGTCCTGGTTGATGACGGAGAGCACGGAGCTGTCGGTGTGCGCCTCCATCCCGAGGTGCCCGGGCTCCGGGCACGGCGGGTAGCGGTACACCCGGAGGAACCCGTCGCGCTCGGCGAGGTACGCCGTCGCCTGGTCCGCGCCGAGCCCCAGCGCGGCGGCGACGGCGTCGAACAGCTTCCGCGCCACCCGCGCCATGTGCGCGCCGTACTCGCCGGCGAGGTCCTCGAGCGCGGCGAGGCCGGCAGGGGAGGCGGCGGCGGTGGGCCGGTGGTGGTGGGCCAGGTTGACGTGGAAGCCCTCGACCCAGTTGACGTCGCGGACGCGGAGCGAGGCGAGCGCCGGCGTGCCCCAGAAGTAGCCGGGCTGGGCCTGCTTGTCGCGGAACGGCGCCCGGCCCAGCAGGTCCCTGGTCAGCGCGAAGAGGCGCGCCGAGAGGGCAGCGGGGACCCCGTGGTTGGCGAGGCGGAAGACGCCGAGGCACCGGCACGCCGCCGCCAGCGCCTCCCCCGGCGCCTCCAGGTCCACCGTCGGGAGCTCCAGCTCTCCTCCGTTCGGCCCCTGCTCCTCCTCCTCCTCCTCCTCCCGCTCGTGCTGCCCCACCTCCTCTTCCTCCTGGAGAGGGAACGGCGGGCACGACGGATCCGCCATGGAAGAAGGGAAGCTGTGCCACAGAGCAGCAGATACTGGCTGGATTCAGTTGACAGGAAGTGGAGAGGGGGCAGGAGCTATCACTATCAGCATCAGGTTACCTGTTGGAGAGGGGGCAGGTAGATCTGATCCTTGTGCTGACGGATTCGTTTCTCTTGTCGTGGAATTGACTGCTCATGTCATGTCATCTCGTGGGCGAGTGACGACAAGGAAGGATCAGCTGCCGCCGGCTTGTCGTATGCTGCGGCTGCAAGTGCAGTGCAGTGCACTCGCACCGTTCAGTCTTCAGAAAACGCATAGCCACTCAAACTTGTGATGCGGGTGAATTGGCTCAAATGGATTGCAAATCGGAAACAGGGATGGCTCGACGGGCTGTAGCTGTATAGGCGAGCAGTGCAGCATCAAGGTTTCAGTTTTCAGGGGAAATCGATATGATACTTGACTGACACTGCAGACTGGAGTATCAATCAGTTGTGTTGCGGCACAAGGCAAATTAACATGGAAGCTGTACCGCTACATGTGAAAGAAGAGTAGTGAAAGTGTAAAACAAAGGGGAAACCAAATTACAGAAAAGCAAAATTATATATTTAGGTTCTATATGATCATTCAGTTCATCCATGCGTCCTCCTGATCGGCAAATTCTTTAGCATCCGACAGTGAACCACCTCCTGCTTGTCCTGCTGCGCTCCGCCTTCCTCTTCTCCTTCTGGCACGCACATTTGGCCTCCTTCAGGTTCTTCACCTTCAACGAGACAAATTCAGATTTTTTTAATAAACTTTGGCGAAAATATGTCTGGTTTTGGTTTTCACCTCGACCTGAATCAATGAGCAGAAAGCAATATGATTTTCTTAAAATTAGAAGAAACAATGTGGATGGGTACCTTATTCGGTGCGCTGGACTTGCTGCGGTGAAGCTGGCGGGCACCCCTCTGCAGGATCTCCACGGCGCTCCAGCTCCCGTCCGCCGCCGCCACGGCGGGCCCCGTCTTGCCGGCGGGTGCGCACGTCGCCGCTGCCGGGTCCCTGCACGGCGGCTCCATCATCATCGGCGCGGTGTCGGACCACGCGGCGGGGTCCTCGACCGGCGCGGACGAGGAGCTCCCCATCCCCAGCTGGGCGCCGCCGCCGTAGCCCGCGGCGGCCTTGCCGACGTCGAGGTCCAGCTCGCAGCTGAGCTGCCTGATGCGCGACTCGAGCAGGTTGAGGCGGTCCATGAGCGTGCCCCGCACCTGCACGTGCTGCAGCGCCGACGGCAGGGACTTGGTGTGGTGGTGCTGCGGCGCGCGGCGGGTGGCGGCGGCGGCGCCGTCGTCGGCCGGCGACGGGCGGCGCTGCTCCTCCAGCTGCCGCAGCTGCACGCGTACATAATAATGTGAGGCAAATATTTATCTATGGTGAACGCGCAGCGAGCACGGCCGGCGGCGTACCCGGAGGTCGAGGCGGCCGAGGAGGCTGTCCGGCGGCGGGGGCGGCGCGGGGAGGCCGTAGCCGCTGATGAGGACGCGGCGCTCGGAGCCTAGCAGCACGTCCGCCATGGCGGCTGGCTCTGCTAGGACACTGACACTCACTGCTGGTAGTGTTGATCGTGATCAGTACTTATCGATGGTACGAGTGGGAAGAAGAAGATGCAGCAAGGGCGCGCCGGCCTTCGTCGGTTATAAGGACATGGTGGTGAGGCGCCAGGCGAGCCGGGTCGTCAGGGATGATCCGGCCGGCGAGCATGCAGCGGCGACCGGCGGAGGAGGCGGCGGAGTGCGGACGTGCAACTCAGCCCGGCATGGTCGGAGCCAACAAGATCGGGTCGTAGACTAGGCCGCCGAGTCCATCCAACATTCGGGAAGGATGGATGCTACTTGGACTCGATTTCTATCTGGCCCATTTTGAGAACTAGTTAGTAAATTGTAGACATGTGGCCCATTTTGAGAAATATGGACCATACCTTTTTCTGTAGGCCTAAAAAGGGTTCTCGTGGGCTGGTGTCAGGGTCGTAGCTTTCTCTCGCTTTTCTCGGGCCGTCTACGAGCACTACTGAGCCCACGTCAAGCTCAGCAGCTTACGGGTGAAGGGGACAGAAATTCCCACCCGACATATGGCCATATGGGGTGTGTTTAGTTCACCAAAATTTTCAAATTTTTTATCACGTCACATTAAAACATTAAATATAGCAAATGATGTATGCACGGAGCATTTAATGTACATAAGTAAAAAACTAATTATATTGTTTTGATGTACACGACGAGACGAATCTTTTGTGTCTAGTTAGATCATCGTAGGACAATAATTACCATAAACAAACAAAAAATGCTACATTGCGCTACAGTGTTCCTCGCGGGAACTAAACACACCGATAATTGTTTTGGGTGCAAATGAGTAACTTATAAAAATGTAAGACAAAAACTTAGGTGATAATAATAGATTGATTTTTTTTTACTTGGGACGGTCTTCAAACCACTTTGATTCTTAATTTCATTAATATACTCCGTACTTACTGTACCAACAATGACTGTAGCAGTAAAATGGTAACCAAGCACATTGAAATGTGAATCTAAGGAACGATTTTCATAGAACAAAATTTCATAATAAGAGATCACGAGGTTTGGCCGTTGGGAGTCTTTGAAACATGAGCGGGCCTTACAAATGGAAACGGAGGGCCGATGGAGTAGCTACTACTATGAACCAATGTTAGTTCTATAGTCATGCTCATGATCTATCTGTTCTGAATTCTGATGTTATGATTTTTCTTTTGTTTGAGACGTGTAGTAATTGACAAATGTGCAATCAGATCACACAATCTTTTTTTTTTGAGGGAACAACGGAGGGCCAGCGGCCCACCTGAACATTTCATTCCATCAAACGAAGCGGGGACAACATTTCGAAGGCCGGCTCAGCGCCTTTCATAATAGAGACATGGGGGAGAGCAATAAACGTAAACCGAAAACTAATCTACATCAATCTTCGACCAGCTGTTGCGGCTTCTCCATTGTCCTCGAAAGGCCGAGCTCAGGCTCAGGCATGGCTGATGACTGATGAGTGAGGACCAGCTTGACGCACTGGAACGTGCAGCTTCCGGAAGTCAGAACCCGGATCATTGGCCTGAATAGAACGTGAGCATCTCCAAGGTCAAAAGCAACTAGACCACACACTGTGTGGATCACACAGCTCGGGATCGGATCCACAAGAACACAAATAAAGCGAGCTGTTTGCCTTTAGACCTCTCCTCCGGCTATCTCTGACTCGATCTGCACCGTGTGTCTCTGACCAGCCGCGTTAGAACAACCCCAACATGCACGCGGTTCAGATCCGGTGCCTGAAACTCGTGCTGCAGTTTACTAATTTGCTATCGTTTGATAAGCATGCATGGGGTGCTGACTGAAATCAATGCAAGTGATGGATCGAGGTCAACTGGCTTAACCTTTACCTTTTCACTAGTTGCACTTGGAAAAGGAAAGCTGCAACTATATTGAGATCGAGAGAGGTACAGAGAGAGAGACAGGAAGACTTTGCACAGCACTGCACAGTCCTCCACATGATCACTACTTGCTGTAACCACTGACCAGACGACGAGCTAATAATAACAAATGAGAAGCCGATGATGCAGCACATGGCTAGAACACTAAACTGATCCTATATAATCGGTCATCGATCCTCATGCCCTTAGTTATATGCACATGAATATGAAAATCAAATGCTGTAGATGGCATGAAGCCATGAGGTGCCAGACCGACCTTCTGCAGATGGTTCCAATTGCGAGCTGTAGTTAATTATACATACAGTCTATGGGCTGCAACTGCAACGGCGCTTCCAAGCAGCA
>OAMR01000022.1:4359671-4376170 GCA_900205405.1 Echinochloa crus-galli | reverse complement strand
TTTTTTTTTGAGGGAACAACGGAGGGCCAGCGGCCCACCTGAACATTTCATTCCATCAAACGAAGCGGGGACAACATTTCGAAGGCCGGCTCAGCGCCTTTCATAATAGAGACATGGGGGAGAGCAATAAACGTAAACCGAAAACTAATCTACATCAATCTTCGACCAGCTGTTGCGGCTTCTCCATTGTCCTCGAAAGGCCGAGCTCAGGCTCAGGCATGGCTGATGACTGATGAGTGAGGACCAGCTTGACGCACTGGAACGTGCAGCTTCCGGAAGTCAGAACCCGGATCATTGGCCTGAATAGAACGTGAGCATCTCCAAGGTCAAAAGCAACTAGACCACACACTGTGTGGATCACACAGCTCGGGATCGGATCCACAAGAACACAAATAAAGCGAGCTGTTTGCCTTTAGACCTCTCCTCCGGCTATCTCTGACTCGATCTGCACCGTGTGTCTCTGACCAGCCGCGTTAGAACAACCCCAACATGCACGCGGTTCAGATCCGGTGCCTGAAACTCGTGCTGCAGTTTACTAATTTGCTATCGTTTGGTAAGCATGCATGGGGTGCTGACTGAAATCAATGCAAGTGATGGATCGAGGTCAACTGGCTTAACCTTTACCTTTTCACCAGTTGCACTTGGAAAAGGAAAGCTGCAACTATATTGAGATCGAGACAGGCAGGGAGAGAGGAAGACTTTGCACAGCACTGCACAGTCCTCCACATGCATGATCACTACTTGCTGTAACCACTGACCAGACGACGAGCTAAATAACAAATGAGAGAAGCCGATGATGCAGCACATGGCTAGAACACTAAACTGATCCTATATAATCGGTCATCGATCCGGGCATGCCTTAGTTATATGCACATTAATATGAAATCAAATGCTGTAGATGGCATGAAGCCATGAGGTGCCAGACCGACCTTCTGCAGATGGTTCCAATTGCGAGCTGTAGTTAATTATACATACAGTCTATGGGCTGCAACTGCAACGGCGCTTCCAAGCAGCAGCATCAGCAGCAACTGAACTGTGGCAATGATTGATTGCATACATACAAGTATATTCCATGCCAACTGCCTCATGACGGATGGATGGATGGAAGAAGATGGGGCTACCAAACCCTTTCCTCCGATCCCTGCAGTAGGTTTATTACGTACGTGTCGATCGTCAGATAAATAATGCCTATATATGCTTTATGCAGCAAGACGGACAAATGATCCTTGGTCAGTCTGGCCATGATGACACGGGAACCGACACTCGCGTCTTTCGGGCGGTCAATTCAGAGCTCGACCTCAATCGCCGTCCGGAGATCACACTTGATCCGGCTGGATTTTAATCAAGGATTAGGAGAGATATCATGTTCGTTCGTCAGTACTTGAGAGTGTTAGCATGTAGGAGATGCGAAATGATGGTTCTGCTTTTGCTGTGATCTCGCTTTGTGCATTTCCTTGTCCTCCGGCCGGCATTGAGGAATAGCTCTTATTGCTAGGGGCGCATCCAGTCTATCTGTCCTGCTCCTCTAATAAGCATAAGCCGTCGTATCGGATTCCCTTCTATAGCATGGAAAGGTAAAGGACGCATGGACGACCTATATATATTAGTGCGTAGTATGTTCTAGTATTGAGAACAATCCATCAATCAATCTTGTTGTAGCTCGCAGCAGGCGAAATCTACTAGATTTCTAGATAGGCCTAGCTAGGCTGCAGAATTGAAGATGAATCCAATGCATTGCACATTTGCAGCACTTGTGAGCCAACGACAACGCGGAGGGCCGGGATTAGGTGAGCGGATGCCGTCGCGGCGCCTGTGTCTGTACGTACGTGTGCTAGATAGGTTTCTGGTAGCTGAGGGTAACTCGGCACCTGCCCGTCCCCCATGAATCATATTCATATCTCCTCCTGAATCCTGATCACCTCCTCGATCAGCCTCAAGCAGGCCGGGCAGCAGCAATTCACATTCACCCATGCACCCGGCCGTTCCTCCATACTCCTGCTTGCATTCCTCCTGTGCCGTGCAGGCGAACGCACTGGTTTTCGTTTGGTTTGGGTTGTGTCGGTCTCGGTCGGCCGGCGGCGAGTGACATGCACAATGGTAACATTAGCATTGGGGTGACAGAGCAGACTGACAGGGAGGCGGCACCTGCTTCTTTCAGTCTCCCGGCCGGTTGCCATCGCTGATCGAGCCGCTGCTGCTGCTGCTGCGTGCTGATTCCCACACCACTCCATTTCCCCGGCCGGCCGTCGTCATCAGATAATGCCTGTGGCATGTTTGGGTTTGGGGTCTGTCATCTGTGGAGGCAATTGCAATTGCAATGCAATGCAACTCCGTAAAGCTCGTTGCAACGCCTCCGTCCTTGTCTTTTCCTGAGCGGCAAGCGGGGGCGCTGACATGACTCCCCAACCATATGCTATTGCTATCGCATCGGCATGGCGTACATGCGTCGGCGTGGCGTCCGGCCAATCCCAAACACTGCTGCAACTGCAACAACGAATCAGCTTCTTGGTTGATTTGATGTTAACATAATTAATGTACGCGCATCTATCTTTCTATCTACTGTATATATGTACGTACGTACTCGTCGCTAATGCTAGCGTCGGTCTCGGTCGGTGTTGAGCTACAAGGCCACAAAGCAACCAAGGGTACATGCCATGGTTGGGAGCAAGCTTTCATTCGAATCCTGCTCAGAATCTACATTGTTCGATCATGGGATACGTAAAAACCAACTGAAATTCCTCCATTCACCCGAGGATCGGACTGCTGCTGCTACTGCAAATTCATCCATCTCTGCACTGGAGGCGATCGAAATCGAACGAGTGATTGATTATATTTTCATTCGCACCAACTACACATGTGGTGCATTGCTGAGAACGAACGAACGAATTGACTGGATTTTCTTTTTGTTGTTGTTTCTTCTAAATCAAAGAAAAACAAGGAAGAACGCGTGTTTGGTTGGGCGTTTTGGAATCTGATCCCCGGCATTCGCGAGATTTCCAGTGAGCGGCGAGGGTGGGCTGGGCGGTGGTAGGTTACAGCGTCTTTTTCGGCGGTCAACGCCGGCCAGCCGAAGCCCGATGGAGGGAGGGGGGCGGCGGCCAGCGTGGCAGACCCACGTGGGGACCGTGCGACACTCCTGACTGTCGGTGGAGCTCAGACTGTCAGCTTCTGCCGCCGCGCTTAACATTCAGCTAACTGATTATTCAGCTACCTCCCCTTCGCAACACGCCAACTTGGGATAAAAATACAGCACCAGCATGTTACTGTAACTTCGTTCAGATTCTCCATGGAAAAAAAAAGAGAAGTTAACGATGGGTTTACCTCGGGAGACGACGACTTGTCACCCACATGGCCACATGATCAGTTGCAGTTAACCACGGCTAATACTAATAAGCTCTGTATATATTAGTATTTGACAGCATGGTGCGGACGTACAGTAGCGTACAACGGACTGTACATAAATATGCTCCTGAGCCATTTCGCTGTTCAGGTCATGTTTAGATTTGCAGGAGCTGTCCCGGTAACGGTAGGGATCCAGCAACCGTTTGATGCGGCAAGTAAGTATAAAACTAGCTAGCTCATGTGTTCCAAACAGACTATCCCATGCATGTCTTTATACATTTTTGTAAGATATAGAAAACAACTACATTTGTTATTAGGATCTTACACTTTACAAGCCAGTCTAAAATTACATGTGGTGTTTTGGAACATTTTGATTCTCTCCCAGAACAAATATTCCTCAGACTTGAACATTTTTTTTCAAAGAAACTGTCGGCGGATAATAGAGCGGTTTCACACAAGTAGTATCCCTCAACCTAAAAAGAGGAATTAGCAGTACAAAGCAATCTCGGTGGGTAAAACATCATGCATTAGGACTTGTCTGCAGTACCATACGTATACTCCCTCTGATATCATATTATAAGTCGTTTTAGATAAGGTTTGAGTCAAATATTGAAAATATAAATCATAAATAACATTTTAGTCGTTGAGTTTGAAATGTGAAAATCATATAAATAGATTGGTCTTGAAAATTACTTTCGTAAAAGTATACATATATAACTTTTCAAGAAATATTTTTATAGAAAAGTTAAGTCAAAATTATGCTTTGATGACCGTATCGCTATCCTAAATGATTTCTAATATGATACCGGATGGGCTACGTATATACCAAAGGGGAGTAGTGTAGTGTCAGTGTGGCGGCCACTCGATGGTTCCATTATTGGAGATTGACCCGGACGCTTTATAATTGCCTTTGCCATCTGATCTGATTACAACCCACTGTTTCACTTTCCGTGCCCTCACTGTTCATCCCTTAATGCCCATGACCATCTACCACTACACCTGCAATTTTGGCCTCAGTTCTTCCCTCATGAAAACGCCGCCGACGATTATTTCTCCCTCACGTACGCAATCGTAGCAGCACCAAACATTCCTGTTGCATGCCTCCCCTCATGAATCATCATGATACACAATTACACGTCCATTTTTAGCTCCACTATATACTAACTTCATTATATTCTGCAATTGATACTGCAGAATATAATGCTTGAGCAGAAACAGAAATTGGCAGTCGATCCTGCAATTTTTGCTCATCGATCTGCAGAGTGGTTGTTAGATGACCCAGCCAACAAACCCGGCCAGATCATGCTCACGCCTCTGCCGGCGCCAATAATGCCCCGCCCTGATTATTTCAGCAATTACCAGCATGTGCTGATGAACATTCCCCGCCACCTCATCGATCAGCTGCTGAACGAACATGAGCTCTCAACTACCTGCTGATGCAGCGGTAGTTCCTCCGTAACCGTTTTAAAAGCAGTAGTGGCCGTTGCATCATATGTATCATCATCTATCACGGCTAGCTTTTGTTCCGTTTCTTGCAGATGTTTCACCAGCATGCAGGTGCCTGGAAATGAAATTCTATGGGCGATGGTTGAGACGTTTATGTCTCGACAGGCACAAGGCATCATGAGCGAGGAAGTATAAAACTAGCAAGCTCATGTGTTGCAAACAGACTACCACATGTCTTTATACATTTTTGTAAAATATAAAAAAACTATATTTGTTAGGATCCTATACTTTACAAGCCAGTCTAAAATTTTGGAAGATTTTGATTCTCTCCCAGAACAAATATTCCTCAGACTTGAACATTTTTGAAAAAAAAATGCTGCCAGCTGATAAATAGAGCTGTTTCACACAAGTAGTATCCCTCAACCTACAAAGAGGAATTAGCAGTACAAATTAAGTAATCTTGGTGGGTAAAACATCACGCATTAGGACCTGTCTGTAGTATATATAACAAAGGGGAGTAGTGTAGTGTCAGTGTGGCGGCCACTCGATGGTTCCATTATTGGAGATTGACCCGGACGCTTTATAATTGCCTTTGCCATCTGATCTGATTACATCCCACTGTTTCACTTTCCGTGCCCTCACTGTTCATCCCTTAATGCCCATGACCATCTACCACTACACCTGCAATTTTGGCCTCAGTTCTTCCCTCATGAAAACGCCGCCGACGATTATTTCTCCCTCACGTACGCAATCGTAGCAGCACCAAACATTCCTGTTGCATGCCTCCCCTCATGAATCATCATGATACACAATTACTACACATCCATTTTTAACTCCACTATATCCTAATTAACTTCGTTATGTTCTTGATTTCTTGCTACTCCATCCGCCAGGCAATGCTTGAGCAGAAACAGAAATTGTCAGTCGATATATAGGCCGAATTGATCCTGCAATTTTTGCTCATCTGCATGCAGAGTGGTTGTTAGATGACCCAGCCAACAAACCCGGCCAGATCATGCTCACGCCTCTGCCGGCGCCAATAATGCCCCCTGATTATTCAGCAATTAATTGTTCAAAAAAATTATTTCAGCAATTACCAGCATGTGCTGATGAACATTCCCCGCCACCTCATCGATCAGCTGCTGAACGAACATGAGCTCTCAACTACCTGCTGATGCAGCGGTAGTTCCTCCGTAACCGTTTTAAAAGCAGTAGTGGCCGTTGCATCATATGTATCATCATCTATCACGGCTAGCTTTTGTTCCGTTTCTTGCAGATGTTTCACCAGCATGCAGGTGCCTGGAAATGAAATTCTATGGGCGATGGTTGAGACGTTTATGTCTCGACAGGCACAAGGCATCATCCGCGATTAGCAGATGAAAACACGTACAGAGGGAAAAGAAAAGAAAAGAAAAGGTTATGATTACGAAACGCTGGCATGGCAGCAGGAGCGGCCGACACTCCGCGATTCAACGTCCAACCAAACGAAAACGAATCGAAGGCCCCGGACGCCCGCAGGATCCTTCTTTTTTATTTTTCTTTATTAATCAACCAAATTATAATTGAATGAATTCAGGCAGGTAGCATCAAGACAAGCACCGAAATCATGTATATGTACAGAGAAAACAAACCAAATCAAAACAAAATTGGAAAACCAGCAAATAGTTATTCCAGATGGCGCCATTAGCATGTAGCTAAGCAGTTAGTGCAGTTTCTGAATGATGGATCCTTCCTTTCTCCTTCTACAGTTGCATCAAAATTCATTTCAAGAAAGAAATAATTTTTTCAAAAAAAAAAACAGTTGCAATCAGGCCAACAAGCTCTGTCATCATGGACGAAATACCACCAAGTTTAATTATATGCACAGAAATAAATTAATTAGAAACGGTTTGGCGATTTAATTAAAATCGTCTTCCTCCTTTGGACGAAATAATGCAAGTATTTGCCATGTGGCCAGTGGCCGCTATTCTATTTGGCGTATATATTCCATTCCCCTTGTCCATGCGGTGGTCATCGACCTCGCCATTATTTGGGTTGGGTGCTCCTCCCTCTTCTTCCTCGCTGTCCATCCATCCAACCATCCGTCTCCTTCCTCCCTCCGATTCTCTTCCCTCTCCGATCCCCTGCCTGCCTGCTGCCTTCATATTCGCTGCCCCGGCCTGAAGGTCCCTTGGCGCGCCATTGTTCGTTCTTGGCGCGCGCGCGAGGTCAAAGCTGCGTGCGGCTCGGCGCCCGAGCTCTACAGCTAGCCAGGGTTAATTAGCAGCAGCTTGGACTCCAAGGGAGCAGCAAGAGGAGGAGATAGGATGCTGGGAGCGAGCCCCAAGGCGAGGAAAGGCGCGCCGGCGAAGCTGGGGTCGGTGAAGGGGGCGCCGGCGCCGGCGGTGGCGGTGGGAGGAGGAGCGAACGGCGGCAAGGTGCCGGCGGAGGAGGTGTGGGAGGTGCGGCCCGGCGGGATGCTGGTGCAGAAGCGCGGCGGCGGGGTCTCCGACGACGAGCCGTCGCCGAACGTGAAGCCGGTGCCCACAATCCGCGTCAAGGTCAAGCACGCCGGCGTCACGCACGAGATCTACATCAGCTCCGAGGCCTCCTTCGGTCAGCCGCCGCCTTCCAATTCGATCCCGCCGGCGGCAATCGCCGGAGTTTGTTTGTATGTACGTATCTGACGGCCTGGGTGGGTGGATGCAGGGGAGCTGAAGAAGCTGGTGGCGGCGAAGACGGGGCTGCACCCGGACGACCAGAAGGTGCTGTACAAGGACAAGGAGCGCGACTCCAAGGCGTTCCTCGACATGGCCGGCGTCAAGGACAGGTCCAAGCTCGCCGTCGTCGAGGACCCCGAGGCCAAGGCGCGGCGCCTCATCGAGGAGCGCCGCAACGGCCACCTCGAGAAGGCCGCCAGGGCCGTCGCCGCCGTCACCGCCGAGGTCGACAAGCTCGCCCCCAAGGTCCGCATTGCCTCCTCACTTCTCTCTCATCCCCATCCACCCCAAGATTCGATTGCAATTGCATCTTTTTCCGAGCCTATCGAGCAGGACAGGACAGAGCAGAGGAGTTGACTCTGAATCTCTATTGATTGGCTGCCATGGTCGCAGGTGGCGGCGCTGGAGGCGTCGGTGCGCAAGGGGAGAAGTGGCGGAGAACGACGTGGTGCAGGTGACGGAGCTGCTCATGAACGAGCTCCTCAAGCTCGACGCGGTGGTCGCCGACGGCGATGTCAAGGCGCAGAGGCGGATGCAGGTGAGAATTCATCCATTCATTCAAACATTTGGGTCTCCGTTCTTGAATGGAATGAATGCGGCGGCGGCGGCTAATCGGATCGAATCGCCGTTTGCAGGTGAAGCGCGTGCAGAAGTACGTGGAGACGCTGGACGCGGTGGCGGCAAGGAACGCCGCCATCGTCCGCAAGTCCGGCGAGAAGGCCGCCGCCAAGCAGCCGGCGATGTCGCCGCAGCAGCCGAGGCAGCAGCAGCAGCAACCTCGGCAGCCGGCTCAGCACCAGTATAATCAGCAGCAGCCGGCGGCGGGGCAGGCGCGGTGGGAGATGTTCGACCTGCTGTCGTCGCTGCCGTCGACGTCGTCGGCGTCGTCGACGACCACGGTGAGCTCCACGGCGTCCTCCGGCGCGCCGCCGACGAACCGGCTGGACTGGATGCTCTTCTGACGCACCGATCACCAGCGCAAACAAAAGGGGGAAAAGGCGAGTGCAGATGCGATGCGATGCTTGTGTGCCAAGGATTGCACCAAAATCTGATAGGAATCCATGAGCGAGCGGCCGACCGTGCCCTGCTTGCTGATTGAGGCGATGATTGGGCGAGGTTGCTTGCTTGATTGATTTGCTTGGCCGCACATTGCGTCGCATTGCATGGTACCAGTCAGTTGTAGTTCATCATGTGAGGAGGGAGGATGCATGTGAGTTTTCTTTCTTCTTTTTCTTTTCTGTTCTTCTTCTTCTTTGTTCACCAAATGTTTTTGAGATTCTTTTGTGTGCATATTATTCAGAGAGAGAGAGAGAAGAGAGGGATAAGTAAAAGAGAGAGAGGGAGAGAGTTGGTTAATTAGTAGGGCAAGTGAAGTGTATTCAAACAGATTGGGAATAAGTCGAGTCAAACTTTAAAGGGTTGTCCATCCGTCTCCAATTGGGTGTCTCACTTTTTTTTCCGAAAGAAATGAAGCCATATGAGTATAACCAAAACAGGGTCATATGGCTCATTACATACGTAGTACTACCAAAAATACCACGACATGGATTACACTGTTTGCTGAGATTGATGCATGAGAGATCGGGAGGGACTGGCCACCGGTCGGTCAGTCGCTGGCCACTGGTGGGTGCTTGATGCAGAATTTCTTCTCATGTAAGAATATTTATATATATGCATATATGTAAATATAATAAGATGTATGTAGAGAAACAATGCAAGTTTATTTTGGTTGTCGTTGTTGGTGCCTATCTGTCACGCTGTGGTGCGAGCGAGAGATGAATAGTGAGTGGGCCGGGTTGGTGCGGCGTTGAATTCTTTATTGCCGGCCGCGGTGCCGGTGCCCCGTTGTGTCGATCCGAGCTGTGTGTGTTTAGCTCGCTCGCTCACTTAAAGCAAAATCAGATGGAAACGTAGGAATGAAAAAAGATAGACCAACCCAATGCAACCACCAAGGGTTTGTTAATAAGAGATGGAGAAATTCGGCCGTGATGGATGATTGATGGGTTGATTGGGAGATTAATTAGCAGGGCCGATCGAGCGCGAGCAGGCCTAACAGTGGGGGCGTTTGTTTGCGGCGGCAGGCAGCGTGAGTGAGGACCGGAGGAATGAGAGAGGCCGGCTGCATCTGCATCTGCATGTGTTGTGTTGTGACTTGTGTGTCATGCGTGTGCGCGGCAGCGAGCGTACGAGTATTATTTGGGTGGTTGCGTCTGTCTGTCTGTCTGTCGTGGGGGAGGGGGATCCGAATCCGATGGCCGAGGCTAGCTCTAGCTGGATGGTGATCGACAAGCAAGGTACTGTACCCCCTTTTTTTTAGCTAGTTCCCTCTCCTGATCCTTCCCTGACAGTGTCACCCATTGCGATTTGTGAATCAATAATACAGACAGACAGAGCAGTGGCATTGGAAGAGAGAGAGAGAGAGGCTGACAACAACGTACGTACTGTCTGTGTGAGGCCGGGCCGGGCCGGGCGCGGCTTTGCTCGTTTGCTTGCTTGTGCAAGTGCAAGCTAGTATGTCCCTTTTTGTGACGGGTCATACATACATACATACGTTGGTGCTGGACCAATGACGGATGATGACGGCGAATGATATGAACCCGGAGGATGCAGGCAGGCGGGTTAAGCATGCACGGTTGTGTTGTGCCGGCCCCGGACGTACTGGGAGGCTGCTTGCTCATCCAGTCACGGCAGCAGCTGCAATAGGCAGGCCAAGGCACTGGGCCCAGTGGGTGGGCCGTGGCGGCAGCAGCCCGATGAGGAACCACCCGCGCACGGGACAAGACAAGCTGTAGGAGCCAGATTCGCCGAGGGGCGAGTGGCGCAACAAAACAGCCCCATCTGAGAGGCCCACAGGCCTACCGCACGTTTATCATAGGCCCTGGTATCTGCATGCATGCGGCGAGTGCTTGCTTGCTGGAAGATTTTACAAGTAGGCCGGTCCGGTCCAGGGCCCATTTACTATAGAAGAGCTAGAGCTAAAAGGCCCACTCACTGATGCAATAGTCAGTATGCCAAGATGGGCCGTGATCTTCCGCAGAAAGATGCATCCATCAACTTGGCATTTGTCCGCATTCTCTCCAGTCCGATGAGATTGGTTTATCGTGTCATCAGGGCCGGGGCCCACAAAGCGGTTGCTTGAACGTTTGTGCGACGATATCCACTATGCCAGCGAGTTCTTTTTGAAAATTATTATGCGAGCGAGTTCAATCTTGGATCATGCTACGGGCACAACCAAAGTACTCTTTGAGGATTGCAAGTACTCTTACTACAAGTCTAGATGGCCAAACAAACCAATTGCACACGTAAAAGCTGCTAGTGCAGTTGGCTTCGACATGGTGTTGTCGTAGCTATTTACAATACCAAGAGAATTTGATGTAAACATAATATTTTTCAATACGGATCATGACTTGTCTACATAATACAATTACATAGCAACGCTGGACAAAAATGTTCATTTTTTTTTTGAGATTACACAGTACAACGCGGACGCTCACACACGCACGCACACTCACCCCTATGAATACACGTACGTAAACCCTACCCCTATGAGCACCTCCGAAGAACTGAGCACCCGGCATGACGGATCTGGAGATCTCCGAAGTCACCATTGGCACCTCGTTGTCGACGGGAACGTCGCTTACCACTTAACGCATAGCGTCGGTAAATCCTGGTAAATTCCAGAAAAAGGTGCGAGCACCAGGATTTGAACCCTGATGGGTAGCGTCCCACTGGACAAAAATGTTCTAACATCGCATATAACTGAAGTAAAGAAATACCTTTTTATGGAAATCTCCAAGGCTTCCATTGCTAGGCCGTGTTATACATCTTGGACAGTATTGGTATCCACATAGTTGATGGATTTTATTCATCTAGAGTTAACTTTTACTTTTTTCAAAATTTAAAACATGGCAAGCATGTTTAAATAAAGATGAGAGAAAATTATAAGCCCACCGTACCACTAGATCAGTAATCACAAGTTTATCTAGTGAGCAGTACCAAATAATCAAAGTACGTACACATACACACACGATGAAGGAGAAGCGCACGTTTTGTAGCCGGTTTCCATGTGCACCTAACATTTTACCTGCCCAATGGAGCAGTACGTATGGTGTATTTAAAAGGAGGCGTGTGGTCTTGTTGTGCACATCCCTGTCCCAATCAACCGATCGCCCGCAAACCGAGTAGCAAGCAAGTCAGGCCCGCGCAGGTGAGATTTCCTAGCCCACGCCTCCGATTGCTCGCGAGTTTGATTGAGTTCCCCTCGCTCTATGGACTGATTTTCGCGGGGGATTGGTAGAGTACTCGGCGGGTGCCGGGTGCTTGTTTGCAGCGCCGAAATCTCGTTGGTTCGATGCTGTCGCTCGCGCTGCAGATTCGTTGGCTTCGCTGCTCCGATTCGGCCGCTAGGGTTCTATCCACCAGTAGTAGAAACGAAGGTTCAGGGATCTCAGCTTTGCAGCCCTCTCATGGCGGCCGTTCTCAATCGGTTTGTCTTCATGGATCCCCAAACTCTGGTGGCCTGCTACGCGCCGCCACGCCACCCATCCAAATCTGCTGCTAATTCTCTCCTTCAGGCTACAACCAGGTGACTGTGGTGACGGTGGCCACCGACCAGGTGGGCGTCTCCGCCAGCGACCTCCGCCGCCATCCCGCCTCTCTCGAATTCAGCCGCCTGTTCCTCCTCGCCCGCGCCCCCCACGCCGGATCACTCCCGCTACACCTTCCGTTGGGCTCCCTGCAGCCGCGCCGTCGCCTGCTTGCTGCTCCGGTGGACGCCGCCGCGCTTCGGCAGTTTGGGTGTGAGGGGAGAGGTCCCGGAGGAGCAGCGGCACATGAGCCGACACGAGCACGAGCTGCCACGCTGTTGCGAGCGAGCTCGACGGGGATTTTGCTTCAATAGGTTAATGGCGACGCGTGGGCATCGGCCGGCTGGCTATGCTGTCAATTTCGATATGCAGGCGTGCAGAGAATATCAGCGCGCACCAATTTCATTTGTTTAGAACTTGTTAGTTTTATTTTGGTTTTAATTTTCTCGTTGAGTGCTACAACCGCACGCATGTTCTGCCATTGTGATGTTAATTGAGTCACTGCTACTAGTGAGTGTTTTGACCCAACATCACCTCTGCAGTTACTGAAGATACAATATGAGTTCTCTGGATACCGTGAGAGGAGATCTTGCTCTGGTCATTTTGTATCTAAACAAGGCTGAAGCAAGGGATAAGATCTGCAGAGCGATACAGTATGGATCGAAATTTTTGAGTAATGGACAACCAGGACCGGCGCAGAATGTCGACAAGTCAACTAGTCTAGCTCGGAAAGTTTTCAGGCTTTTCAAGGTATTATTGTACTGCTGTTTGCTTGTTTGTTACAGATTGGAAATTGGAAGGGATCCAACTTGAATATTCGCATGACTTGTGATTTTGTCTGTTGCTTTTTACAGTTTGTCAATGACCTGCATGCACTAATTAGTCCTCCCGCCAAAGGAACTCCACTTCCACTGATCTTACTCGGAAAGGTATGTTGATTACTGAAGGTGCCATTATATTCTTCCTTTGGCAACTCATTAAGCTGAGGATGGTTTGTTCTGAATTTTTTTGAATGATTTTCTTCATGTACCTTCCAGTCAAAGAACGCAATGCTGTCAACTTTCCTCTTCCTGGATCAAATTGTGTGGGCTGGGAGAACAGGGATATACAAGGTTCGAGTTTCCTTCCCATATTGTCACACAAGAAAGTTCAATCAACTAGAATTTTTACCCTACCTTTCCTGCTCGAAGAAACAAAGAAAATAAACCGGAGCAGAATCGTTCTGGCTTTATGTATCTGCTAAAGAAATCATACTAGAAAACGAATACTGCTTTTTACATGGTGACAATTGAAAGATTGGAAAATAATCCAATTGTTTGTTCAGAACAAGGAGCGAGCAGAGTTCCTCAGCCGGATAGCATTCTATTGCTTCCTGGGTTCTAATACCTGCACAACCATTATTGAGGTATGATTATTCTCCACCGTTCTGTTCTGAGTATAGGTATGGCCATGGTTTTGGACAGAGAATTGTCTTACCATGTGGAGATAACCCATGCCTAATTGTATAGCTAGCTGAGCTCCAACGGTTATCAAAGTCGATGAAGAAGCTAGAGAAGGAGCTTAAACACCAAGAGTTGTACAAGGTACCTTCAACTTGACCAAAGAATAGTCCTCAGTGAAACTACTGTTTTTCCATATTCCTCTTTGTTATTGAAATATTCAACTGTATGTCTATGTATGGCTATTGTAGAACGAGCAGTACCGGATGAAGCTGCAGAAGTCGAACGAGCGGCTTCTGGCTCTGATCAAGTCCAGCCTCGACATAGTTGTTGCCGTGGGGCTACTGCAGCTGGCTCCGAAGAAGGTGACCCCCCGCGTGACCGGGGCGTTTGGTTTCGCCAGCTCACTGATCGCTTGCTACCAGGTACTACCACCAAACACTTCCCCTGTTCCTCGTTCTCTGTCCAGAGCCACCGGAGAACCCGAAGCTTAAGTTTCATTTCCTTTCCTTTTTTTCGCCTTGATGACAGTTGCTTCCGAGCCCACCCAAGAGCAAGTGATACGATCCAAAGAGCAGCTGGTGTGTAACGCCCGCCTACTGAAAGTCTGAAATGGCACCGCCGTCGCGGGCAAGGAATAATAAAAGGAGCCCGGGTGAAACAAGCTCTCCCGTGTAGCAACCATATGTAGCTGCACTGCCACGCAAAGCTGGCGTTAACCGCGGCGGCGGTGGCCGTGTTTGTTTCGTAGACCTTTCTTTTGCTATTGATGACTCGATTATTATCCTTTTTGTGGATGATTATTATTACTGTACGATCCGGTTTGCAGCTTGAGGCGCCGTGACTGGTGACAGAATAAGATATGGCAGGTGTTGGCCTTCCATGTTACTAGTAAAGAATAGATTAGCCTGTTTTGGTGTGAGCCCTTGCTTGGGTCGTACTGGTACTATCATGGTGATGGGCTGTTACCGGGCTAGCGCCGGCTTGTGCGTGGATGTAGGGCTTGGGCGAGAGGAAAGGCACGCTGGGCCGTGGTAGCAGGCCGGCCAAGTCCCGGGCCATTCAGCGTGTGCCGATTTGTGTGGCAGCCCGAGACATCTGCTGCTGCTGCTCGGCGGCGTCGGCACGTTGGGCCGGCCTGCCTCGGTGGTGTGGTGGACGCGCACGCGCACTGGTTTCCTTTCCTTGCTTTGCTGCTACGGCACAGTGTGTGTTGTTGACCGGAACCGGATTTGGTATTTGTTTGTAAGAGGGGATTTGAATTGATTTGATCAGGGCCGTACCGTACGAGGTGGATTCGTAGACTGACGGGGCAAGGCATAGGCATGGCGTCAATGGGATGGGGCGGAGGACGTAGACGTAGCCATCCCATCCACGGCGAACTAACCGACCACGCCATGGGGGCCTCGGCGACAACATGGGATTGGATGAATCGAGTGCCCATCATCAGATGAGCGCTCTTTCTCTCTCTCCGCCCCAAAATCGATCCATCCTCGGTGCCTCTCCGAGACCCGGTCCTTGTCACGACCCGGTCGCTCAAACTACTGTAAGCACGGCGACGAGACGTGACAGCCTCGTCACGTCAACCCAGTCCCGGCGTCCCACCTGGAGGGCCACGTGTCAGGCCGCCAGTCCCAGGTTGGAGGGGGAGCTCGGGACGCCCACACGTGTCGGCCCTCGGGTCCCACCGGCCGGTGCCGCGCAGTCGATGGCGAAATTCTTCTCTCTCTCGCTCTCGCGCTTGCTTGGCTGCTGCAGCGGGCGCCGGCCCACGCAGGCAGAGGCAGGACGCGTTTCCGCGGGCGGCAACCACATCCATCCTTCCCTGTCTCCGAGCTGGCAGTGGCAACCCGCCAGCGGCCAACCGCGAGGTGCCTCCGCCGCATGTCATGTCATGTCATGTGTGCACCCACCGGCCGCCTCCCTCACGTGCCCATGCGCCCCGCTGAGGCGGAGGAGGAATGCTAGTATGCTGCCCAGCCATGCGACGCGATGCGCCGCCAGGGGCAGGGGCAGGGGCAGGGCACTGCGCCCGCACGCCCGGCACAAGTTCCACCACGTCGCATCGGACGCGACTTCCCTCCCCCCGCGCCCGCCTCAACAACTCGCGGATCTCAAAATTAATTTTTTTGAAAATAAAAGCAGGAGCCCTGCTATGTCATATAAGGAGGGAAAGCTAGCAAAGTTCTACAAAGTTGTTATTACATAACTTAGGGACATTCAAGCTCTCACAAGACAATAACATAAATAACTAATGGCCGCCTGGCTGCGGCTCCTCCTCCCCACAGGCCACTCTCCTCAGCTTGATTTCCTCCCGTATCAGGACGAACACCCTCACCGGTGACGCTGTCTTGTGATCAAAAATTCTTCTATTCCTTTCCTTCCAGAGGTTCCAAGCTGTGTAAATCAAGATTTGCGCCGTCAGCCGGCACAAGTACCAGACCATCTATCCAAATGCTTACCCGGAGCCAGACTTCTCTTGCAAACACACATTGTAGGCAAAGGTGCTCCGCCGTCTCTTCTCTCTGGTCACAGAGAGGACACATGGGGTTGCACGGCCAGTTTCGAGCTTGAAGCTTGTCTGCTGTTAGAATTTTACTTTGCAATAGCAGCCAAGCAAAGAATCTGTGCTTGCCTTCGCCTTGGCTCTCCATACAGCATTGCAGTTGTAAGTGCAGAAAGATCCGGCAAATTGGATAGCATAGGCAGACTTGGAGGAGTAGTTACCATCAGGAGTCCACCAAAATTAATTATTCATCACGTACTTTACGAACCTTTACCAATTACTAAATAATAAATTCTATTTTTTATAGTGCAAATTTTGGTATTGTTAGATTTATGATAAAAATATTAGATTATAAATTTATAATCATAAATAATATAATATAAGATAAATAAATGTCCCAACTACTTTATCACTTTTACTATTTTTAACTTTTATACAGCCCTTTTAAGTTATTTTATGGCTAAACCCTCACAAATATATA
>OAMR01000022.1:4333314-4358801 GCA_900205405.1 Echinochloa crus-galli | reverse complement strand
CTCCGCCGCCATCCCGCCTCTCTCGAATTCAGCCGCCTGTTCCTCCTCGCCCGCGCCCCCCACGCCGGATCACTCCCGCTACACCTTCCGTTGGGCTCCCTGCAGCCGCGCCGTCGCCTGCTTGCTGCTCCGGTGGACGCCGCCGCGCTTCGGCAGTTTGGGTGTGAGGGGAGAGGTCCCGGAGGAGCAGCGGCACATGAGCCGACACGAGCACGAGCTGCCACGCTGTTGCGAGCGAGCTCGACGGGGATTTTGCTTCAATAGGTTAATGGCGACGCGTGGGCATCGGCCGGCTGGCTATGCTGTCAATTTCGATATGCAGGCGTGCAGAGAATATCAGCGCGCACCAATTTCATTTGTTTAGAACTTGTTAGTTTTATTTTGGTTTTAATTTTCTCGTTGAGTGCTACAACCGCACGCATGTTCTGCCATTGTGATGTTAATTGAGTCACTGCTACTAGTGAGTGTTTTGACCCAACATCACCTCTGCAGTTACTGAAGATACAATATGAGTTCTCTGGATACCGTGAGAGGAGATCTTGCTCTGGTCATTTTGTATCTAAACAAGGCTGAAGCAAGGGATAAGATCTGCAGAGCGATACAGTATGGATCGAAATTTTTGAGTAATGGACAACCAGGACCGGCGCAGAATGTCGACAAGTCAACTAGTCTAGCTCGGAAAGTTTTCAGGCTTTTCAAGGTATTATTGTACTGCTGTTTGCTTGTTTGTTACAGATTGGAAATTGGAAGGGATCCAACTTGAATATTCGCATGACTTGTGATTTTGTCTGTTGCTTTTTACAGTTTGTCAATGACCTGCATGCACTAATTAGTCCTCCCGCCAAAGGAACTCCACTTCCACTGATCTTACTCGGAAAGGTATGTTGATTACTGAAGGTGCCATTATATTCTTCCTTTGGCAACTCATTAAGCTGAGGATGGTTTGTTCTGAATTTTTTTGAATGATTTTCTTCATGTACCTTCCAGTCAAAGAACGCAATGCTGTCAACTTTCCTCTTCCTGGATCAAATTGTGTGGGCTGGGAGAACAGGGATATACAAGGTTCGAGTTTCCTTCCCATATTGTCACACAAGAAAGTTCAATCAACTAGAATTTTTACCCTACCTTTCCTGCTCGAAGAAACAAAGAAAATAAACCGGAGCAGAATTGTTCTGCTTATGTATCTGCTAAAGAAATCATACTAGAAAACGAATACTGCTTTTACATGGTGACAATTGAAAGATTGGAAAATAATCCAATTGCTTGTTCAGAACAAGGAGCGAGCAGAGTTCCTCAGCCGGATAGCATTCTATTGCTTCCTGGGTTCTAATACCTGCACAACCATTATTGAGGTATGATTATTCTCCACCGTTCTGTTCTGAGTATAGGTATGGCCATGGTTTTGACAGAGAATTGTCTTACCATGTGGAGATAACCCATGCCTAATTGTATAGCTAGCTGAGCTCCAACGGTTATCAAAGTCGATGAAGAAGCTAGAGAAGGAGCTTAAACACCAAGAGTTGTACAAGGTACCTTCAACTTGACCAAAGAATAGTCCTCAGTGAAACTACTGTTTTTCCATATTCCTCTTTGTTATTGAAATATTCAACTGTATGTCTATGTATGGTTTCTATTGTAGAAAGAGCAGCATCGGGTGAAGCTGCAGAAGTCGAACGAGCGGCTTCTGGCTCTGATCAAGTCCAGCCTCGACATAGTTGTTGCCGTGGGGCTACTGCAGCTGGCTCCGAAGAAGGTGACCCCCCGCGTGACCGGGGCGTTTGGTTTCGCCAGCTCACTGATCGCTTGCTACCAGGTACTACCACCAAACACTTCCCCTGTTCCTCGTTCTCTGTCCAGAGCCACCGGAGAACCCGAAGCTTAAGTTTCATTTCCTTTCCTTTTTTTCGCCTTGATGACAGTTGCTTCCGAGCCCACCCAAGAGCAAGTGATACGATCCAAAGAGCAGCTGGTGTGTAACGCCCGCCTACTGAAAGTCTGAAATGGCACCGCCGTCGCGGGCAAGGAATAATAAAAGGAGCCCGGGTGAAACAAGCTCTCCCGTGTAGCAACCATATGTAGCTGCACTGCCACGCAAAGCTGGCGTTAACCGCGGCGGCGGTGGCCGTGTTTGTTTCGTAGACCTTTCTTTTGCTATTGATGACTCGATTATTATCCTTTTTGTGGATGATTATTATTACTGTACGATCCGGTTTGCAGCTTGAGGCGCCGTGACTGGTGACAGAATAAGATATGGCAGGTGTTGGCCTTCCATGTTACTAGTAAAGAATAGATTAGCCTGTTTTGGTGTGAGCCCTTGCTTGGGTCGTACTGGTACTATCATGGTGATGGGCTGTTACCGGGCTAGCGGCCGGCTTGTGCGTGGATGTAGGCTTGGGCGAGAGGAAAGGCACGCTGGGCCGTGGTAGCAGGCCGGCCAAGTCCCGGGCCATTCAGCGTGTGCCGATTTGTGTGGCAGCCCGAGACATCTGCTGCTGCTGCTCGGCGGCGTCGGCACGTTGGGCCGGCCTGCCTCGGTGGTGTGGTGGACGCGCACGCGCACTGGTTTCCTTTCCTTGCTTTGCTGCTACGGCACAGTGTGTGTTGTTGACCGGAACCGGATTTGGTATTTGTTTGTAAGAGGGGATTTGAATTGATTTGATCAGGGCCGTACCGTACGAGGTGGATTCGTAGACTGACGGGGCAAGGCATAGGCATGGCGTCAATGGGATGGGGCGGAGGACGTAGACGTAGCCATCCCATCCACGGCGAACTAACCGACCACGCCATGGGGGCCTCGGCGACAACATGGGATTGGATGAATCGAGTGCCCATCATCAGATGAGCGCTCTTTCTCTCTCTCCGCCCCAAAATCGATCCATCCTCGGTGCCTCTCCGAGACCCGGTCCTTGTCACGACCCGGTCGCTCAAACTACTGTAAGCACGGCGACGAGACGTGACAGCCTCGTCACGTCAACCCAGTCCCGGCGTCCCACCTGGAGGGCCACGTGTCAGGCCGCCAGTCCCAGGTTGGAGGGGGAGCTCGGGACGCCCACACGTGTCGGCCCTCGGGTCCCACCGGCCGGTGCCGCGCAGTCGATGGCGAAATTCTTCTCTCTCTCGCTCTCGCGCTTGCTTGGCTGCTGCAGCGGGCGCCGGCCCACGCAGGCAGAGGCAGGACGCGTTTCCGCGGGCGGCAACCACATCCATCCTTCCCTGTCTCCGAGCTGGCAGTGGCAACCCGCCAGCGGCCAACCGCGAGGTGCCTCCGCCGCATGTCATGTCATGTCATGTGTGCACCCACCGGCCGCCTCCCTCACGTGCCCATGCGCCCCGCTGAGGCGGAGGAGGAATGCTAGTATGCTGCCCAGCCATGCGACGCGATGCGCCGCCAGGGGCAGGGGCAGGGGCAGGGCACTGCGCCCGCACGCCCGGCACAAGTTCCACCACGTCGCATCGGACGCGACTTCCCTCCCCCCGCGCCCGCCTCAACAACTCGCGGATCTCAAAATTAATTTTTTTGAAAATAAAAGCAGGAGCCCTGCTATGTCATATAAGGAGGGAAAGCTAGCAAAGTTCTACAAAGTTGTTATTACATAACTTAGGGACATTCAAGCTCTCACAAGACAATAACATAAATAACTAATGGCCGCCTGGCTGCGGCTCCTCCTCCCCACAGGCCACTCTCCTCAGCTTGATTTCCTCCCGTATCAGGACGAACACCCTCACCGGTGACGCTGTCTTGTGATCAAAAATTCTTCTATTCCTTTCCTTCCAGAGGTTCCAAGCTGTGTAAATCAAGATTTGCGCCGTCAGCCGGCACAAGTACCAGACCATCTATCCAAATGCTTACCCGGAGCCAGACTTCTCTTGCAAACACACATTGTAGGCAAAGGTGCTCCGCCGTCTCTTCTCTCTGGTCACAGAGAGGACACATGGGGTTGCACGGCCAGTTTCGAGCTTGAAGCTTGTCTGCTGTTAGAATTTTACTTTGCAATAGCAGCCAAGCAAAGAATCTGTGCTTGCCTTCGCCTTGGCTCTCCATACAGCATTGCAGTTGTAAGTGCAGAAAGATCCGGCAAATTGGATAGCATAGGCAGACTTGGAGGAGTAGTTACCATCAGGAGTCCACCAAAATTAATTATTCATCACGTACTTTACGAACCTTTACCAATTACTAAATAATAAATTCTATTTTTTATAGTGCAAATTTTGGTATTGTTAGATTTATGATAAAAATATTAGATTATAAATTTATAATCATAAATAATATAATATAAGATAAATAAATGTCCCAACTACTTTATCACTTTTACTATTTTTAACTTTTATACAGCCCTTTTAAGTTATTTTATGGCTAAACCCTCACAAATATATAATAATATAGCTAACTACCTGCAGTATACCAAATATTATACAGTTAAATTATACATACCCTTCGATAATGAGATAAGCTGTCTAAAACTAGTAGTAACTCTTAACCTGCAACATGCATACCCTCCGAGAATGGAATAAGCAATTTTGACAGTATCCAAAGTATCCAGACGTCACTATCTGGTTCACCCTCTCCAGAGGCCTAGAATCCACTTGGGTTCACACGGAACGAAAAAGCTTACTCCCTTCGTAATGCAATTCTCGTAGTTAAAAGAGTCAAATATTTTTAAATTTAACTAAATCTTTACCTAATACTAAAACAAGCAATGTTTGGTACGTCGTTTGTTTATTCATGGGCCCAGCCGTCCAGATGACGTGTCAGCACCGGGTTCCTTTATTCATGGGTCGACCAATCCGAGTTGAGCTTGGCCTGTACGTGTCAGCATCGGGTTTCTTTATTTGCCGGTCGACCAATCCAAGTTTTAGCTTGTGCCTGTACTGCATGTCTGTGCTCTGTACACAAGCGTGCTGGCAAGGAATTGCTATTTCTATGGCGTTGTTCCGCTAGAAGAAATTTTAGCATTCTGCAAGACTAAATTGAGAAGATACTACAAAGTATTGGTCTGTTTTGCTTTGTCCGGTGCTTCTTTAATCAGGTCCACTGGTATCGCTATATGCACCTAGGAAGGCTACCAAAGTTTTGTGTCACCACATACTTATAAGTAGAAGTGTACACAACTTATAGAAAATTTTATATAGAGCATTACGTATTATTTCTTTGTGACGGCTTCTTTGACAAGTAGAAATACAGGTTATTTTAGCACAATCCAATTTGAATGATCATTTTGCATATGCCAAAGTTGTAAATGGGTGTTTATATGTTTAATTAATCATCTTCCGATGTCATCACACTTATGTCCGTGCGCATTTGATTCCAACACCTTTCATGTTGTGTGTGTTGGACCCATATCACATAAACTTCTTGCACAATATGGCCGAGCAAATTAGTTGCGGCCCCAATCAGTTGTATAGAGATGTAACGGAGGAGTGCTCCGGATGTTTGGCTCTATAATGGATTAAAGGTAGCGATGAAATGAATCGATACAAACGGATACGAATACAGGTAGTTTTATTTTTCTTTGGACACGAACTCGGATTCCGCATCTTTTTAAGTTTTGTATTTTCAATCACATAATAAACTGAAATTTAAGCTTAAAGTTTAGTCCTAGATCTAAATAGAGTCTTAACCGTAGCAACGCACAGGCATTTTGCTAGTTTATATAAAAATTACCAATATTTATAAAATATCATTAGACTAACTATAAAATATATTTTTATATTAAATTTATTTAAAAATATAAATGTTAAGTATTAATTTAATATAAATTTGGTGAAAATTGAAATTGTCCGACCGTACTAAGTAAAGTTGCATTCTCTGGGGAGTACTACAGTAATGACGTAATGTCAATGTTGGATTCTGCCCTCAAGCCTGAATGAAGGTGTCAGTCTGTCAGTGAAGACGGTAGCAGCAAGAGGTCTTCAGATTGACCACTATTTGAGCTCAGCCGCCCAAAAGCCAGTTCCTGTCGCCATCTCCACGTGGCCAGCTGCTCCCTCACTCCCATCCATCCCGCAGCTGCTTCCTCCCTTCCTCCTCCTCCGTCACTGCCATGGCGGGCTCCACCCCAACCAACAGGCCACCGCTTCCTTTTCTTACTCCCACCTCGTTAAGGAATCCATCCATCCCGACGCCATGCTCACGCCAACGCGTCTTCCCCGCCGCCTCGCCACCGCCCCCCACGCTCTCCTCCCGACCAAGTCCCGACGCCCCGCCTCCTCCAGCTCACACCTCCATCTCCCGCCACGCGCCCTCTTTAAACTTCTCCTCCCTCCTCCCGCTCCACCCGCTCACCAAATCCTATATATACCACCAGCATGCATGTTCCCACTCGCCGAGCAACAACACCACCCACAACCCCACATCGCCATTGTTCGCCATCATCAACATTCCAGAGACCTCTCGATACACACACCCATCATCAATCGTCCATGGAGTACGTCGTCGACGTCGGGTACGACTACGACCAGGAGTCGCCTGAGGCAGCCGGCGGGGAGTACGCGACGGTGATGTCGGCGCCGCCCAAGCGGCCGGCGGGCCGGACCAAGTTCCGGGAGACCCGCCACCCGGTGTACCGCGGCGTGCGGCGGCGCGGGCCGGCGGGGCGCTGGGTCCTGTCTCTTATACACATCTACTAGCAAAGACTGGAGCTGATCCCGGCCCCGGTCTGGATCTGATCCATTTAGCTCGCCACTCTGTGCTCAAAAAATTTTTAGCTCATTGCCGTAACAGGACAAATAAAACCCAAGTGGGAAAAAGGTACAAAAGCGCCCCCAAGGTCCCAAACCAAGCCCCTGGATGGAACGCAGTACCGACATGGGCCGACATGAACAGGACAGGGCCAAGTCGCCTGCCCTTCACAGATGCTCATGTACCACACTAACCGTACATGATCAAAGTGCTTAACAACAATCACTACATACATAATATAATCACTTTAACCAATGCGATCTCAGATCAGATCCAGGGCAGTGTCCGTTTCTTCGTACCAAACCTGCACGGCAAGCCGGCGATCCGGCAATGCGATAGATAGATAGATGGAGCCTGCTGGGACACAGCGTGCGTGCGTGCGTCGTCCATGCAGCTGCTAGCACGAAAGCCATGTGCAATAGAGGGATTATTCCCTCTGTTGGTTCCACTCCAGGCAGATTGTTATTAACCAGCTCAGCTGCCTCTGACACTCTACTCTCTACTTGCACGTACGGATGGATACGGGTGCTGATTGTTTGATGCGTACAGNNNNCGCCGCCTCGGCGCGCCTCCTCCGCGTCGACCCCGCCACGCTCGCCACCCCCGAGGACATCCGCCGCGCCGCCATCGAGCTCGCCGAGGCCTCCTGCCACCAGGACGCCGCCGCCGCGGCGACCATCGCCTCCTCCTCGTCGTCGTCAGCGGCCGTCGTCGACGCCGCCGCGGCGCCGATGTGGATGCACTACCAGCAGGACGCGCCGCCGTACGACTACGCGGCAATGTGCGGCAACATGGACTTCGACCAGCCCTACTACTACGACGGGATGGGCGGCGGCGCCGTCGGCGGCGGCGATTGGACGCAGCAGACCGGCTGGCATATGGACGGCGACGACGACGGCAGCGGCGCCGCCGGCTGCGGCAGCGACATGACGCTGTGGAGCTACTGAGAACGGTAGGGGTGGATGCGACATGATTCAGCTGCTACTCTAAAGTCTCAACGACAGTAGGAGATTGGAAGAGGAGAAGCTGATCGAGTTGATAGGTTTTTTTGGAGGGATGTTCAATTTTAAATTCAAAGTTTGTAAACGAGGGACGGCAAAGCGCACGCAAAAAAGCAATTTCGCCGTTCTTCCTTTTGGGGGGAATAAAGAAAGAAAACCAACTCTGCCTAGAGTTACTTTTTGAAAGAAAAAAAACAAGAGAACGCAGACATAGAGATATTAATTTTCTTTTTCTTATTTTTTTCGTCTATGTTTTCTCAAATAGCTGTAACAGTTACAGTGGTAAACTTCGTGGGAGAACAGTGCCTGTAAAATTAGTACTCGGCAGGAATTGCAGGACTCCATCGACTGCAATTTAAGCTAGCCGTATTTACTGAATTTTGCCTTGCCCGCCACAAATTACCAGTTGGAACCTGAATCGATCATTCAGTCTTCTTATCACCTGACGAGCAAGGCACTTTTCAGAAATGGCAACTAGCTTTTCAAAATACTAATACTTCGGCCCAATTTAGTTCAGTCAATTAACGTACCTTGAAATACCATTTCAATTAGTTGATTAGGATCAGTGGTACTCATCAGGTCAGCATCTCACTCATTGTCTCAACAAAAATCTAGCTAGTTTCTGAAGATAGCTAGATTTTTTTTTGAAACAAACAGCTAGATTTTTTTTTTGCCAGTTTTAGCTAGGCAGGCGACTGCAGATGGTGAGATGGATGGTGACAGCCGATGCTCGCATCGCATCCTCCTTCAGGTAATCAGGTTCACCCATGCGCGCGGCTGATGAGATCAGCTATCATTGGTTGATGACATATACTATCATATCATATCGATATCGATCAAGTGTTAAGCAAGTGCAGTCACGTGCCTGTGGCTTGCTAACCCCGGCGAGAGCCGAGGGGGAGCACAAGTTCCCGTGCACGCGCCGCACGTGCGGCTTGTTGCGAGCTCAAGCTTAAAGATAAGTGGTATACTTTGATCGGGGATCATGCGGGTGATTGATTAGTCGTGCCTAATCAACGACGGCTGCGTCAGAGGACGACGACGACGCCTGCTAATTCGGGATTCAAAAATAATGGGCGCGGCACCGTCCCTAGACCGGCTAGCGACGCGTTTGCGCGGGCGGCGCAGCTGCGGACAAACTGTCAGTCAGTCCATCCCTCTGCTTCCTCAGTACAGTAGGATTCGGTGAATCTTCAGGTCCTGCCGGCCGCCCGGCATGTGCCCGCCGCCGCTCACGTTGGGTCACCGTCACGGCCGAGTGGGCACCTCCAGCCTAATCTCAGCTGACTCTTCGCCGACGACGACTATCCTTAAAACTCTCCCTTGGGGAAAATTTGTGTCAACTGACAACTGGAGAGTTCCTATATTTCAGGTGCCTATCATGCTTAGTGGGACCCGCACAAAACCACGGAGTGTACATGCATGAACTTGCACAGTTGCAGTACTACTACAGTTCATCCTGGCTGAGAGTACGAGCAAAGACCTCACAGTTGCGGTCGGATGCACCTGCCTGGGCGATGAGCTGCCTGGCAGGCAGCAACCAAACACGCCATAAATGCATCACATCCTCTGAAATGAAGGGCATTGGGAAGGATACAACACCACCAAGTACTGGTGACTTCAATCCAACATAAGGATGATCCAACTCTAATGCAACGCTGCTTTCCTCACGGATACTACAGATAAATAATAGAACATCCAGGAAATTGCTGTCATGAAATGATAATTCCCTAAATGGAACAGCCAGGAGAATGCAACTCCCGTGCGGGGTGGATTAATCTATCCAGCGCTCAGAGAAACAGAGAGGGCGCAGGGCAAACCCCATCACAAACTCTTCGCATGCAAGGCTTCCTGGAGCCAAGTGCCTCTTTTGGTCATCCTCCATCAAATGCGACAGCAGCAGTCAGAATCCTCAACAAGTTTACCCTAAAAAAAGAGAGAATCGTCAACGAGTTGGAATTGTGCAACCCTTAATCACTGCAAGTGTTTCGAGTTTGATTGGCAAGTCATTTGATGAATTCTTGAACATTACTTTCTTGTGATTTCAGCAGCTGCAGAGCATACCAGGCATGGCCTAACTATTCAGAGAGTAACACTTGACAAATCACTCGACTCTGAATTACAAAAGTTTAGGTAAAAGAAGGTTGCTGTTTTCCGGAAAGGAAAATTTTAAGAAGAGGCGTGTTTTCTTATACTACCATGAATATATGAAATGCAAAAACGGGAACTTTCACTAACACTGTTATTAAGAGGCAAAGGAGAAGCAAGGCAAATATTAAGAGGCACACAAAATAAAGAGGAAAGTAAGATCAACCAACAATACACTGCAAAATATGAAGTAAAAACTGAAAAAATAGTTTTGAAGTCATAAATTGACTCAAATTATCATGCATCTATGGTGGAATATTTACATTTCTGTGAGCATTATCTTTCACAAATACAAGTCTACAACTGTACTTGAAAATTTTACTGGAAAGTAGAGAAGAAAATATATACCGGATAAGTTTCTTAGGCCTGTGCAGATAGCTCCAGAAGATACTCTGCCTCCCTTAGGAACAACCTTGCCAGCTGCTTTTGCCCTCTTCGGTATACTATACATGAACGCCTATTTATTTTTGACTTGTTTTGGTTGTTCTCGTCACATCCACTGTGACAAGTAAAAGAAAAAAAAATTATGAGTTAAGAGATTAAGGGAAGAGTGCACTATGATCAACACATTGTCAATAAAAATGTGCTCTAAGATCCAACACCTTGTATTATGTAAGTGCCAGGGTATTAAAGTTTGACATGTACAGGTGTTCTTTTTTTTCTTGAAAAAATAATATTGGCACCTGAACTCGTATATAATAATGACTGTCCATTATGATTACAAAAAGGAGGTACACAATGGTGACACAACCAAGAAAGTTTAAGGACCGGCCACGTACTTTACTCGTTAAATTTTATCAAGTTTTTCATAGGAAAAGAAGCCCAGTAGAATGGCAATGATAGTAGTTCCATGCTGACCTTGGACACTGGGGCTATTCCCTACTGACAGCTTCCTAAACAAGAACAGTTTAGCCTCTATGTTCCATCTTAGAATAGTCATTTTCAATAGTCTGGTATAAAATCTAATAAATTCAAGCACTAAGTATATTAAGATGCATTCGTGCATCTTAAGATAGTGGACCTGTGGAGATATGGAAATAAAAACAAGTAACTATTCAGAAAAAGCATAAATTCCTCTGCCCACCTTATGCAGTCCTCCGAATCAAGGGAATAAAACTCCTCAAGCAATTGGCTGTCAGATGCTTCTGTTCCAGTGCCCTCCTCAAGTTCAGCCATTCTTGCAAAATGAATGGATTGATCTATGGGTCATTCACGATGCTATTGTCTAAAATATATCAAAGGGAGATAAAAAGATGAGCATTACTTGACACTAAGAAGATCGAAAAGCAAACTGAGTGCACCCTGATCACCGCAGACCTCCCAAATAGCACTTTGGATCTCTGCATCAGATGGTTCTCTATCTTCACTAGATCCAACCTAGCAAGAACAAAATCAGCAAAGGCCTAGAATCAATTTGCCAGCATAATACATGATCTGTCGTTTTACAAGGCTAGATGCAATGCATCCAAACAAATTCTTTGAGCTGTTCAAAACATCGTATGATATTGAATAGGCCATATAGAAAGATGCTGAAAGCAAAAGTTGAAATTCAAAAGTACCACGTGAATGATAAGGTTAAACCAGAAAAATGAAACTTGCTGTGAAACTTGAGGTCACAATTGTTTCATGAAGTTTTTTTTAACTATGCAGAAAGATGCTTTGCAGTCTTCATGATACAAAGTAACAAGCTCCTTGTAGTCTTCACGATACAATGTAACAATCATGGATTCACTACCAAAACTAGTGCTTCCATCCTCCATGCAAATTACATCAAATTAGATGAAATAACTATCATGTATTGAGCTGACAGAAAAAGTGGATCATATATGCAACAAATTATGGAGTTGCAGTGTTGCACACACTGCATCAGTGATTCAGTGCGAAAGCACCAATGCTAGTTAGTTTTCAGATTTCTGCAACTTAAGAATTCCAACTTTACGAGTCATAAAAGGATGCCTGTTAACAAGACATACCCAGATAATACCACAAGAGATTCATGTTATAAAAATTCATCATTCCATCTGCAGCAAATGTAGCATGATGTCTCAAGAATAAAGTCTGAATGTAAATACTGAGATCATAGTCTTAGGAGTCACTCTTAGCTCAAAATACAGTGTGAAAAGCACTAACCTCTCCAAGCAAAGAAGCAACCTGTTCGAGCTCATGTTCTTGCATGGCAATCGTACGTAGAGTACTCAAAAATTCCTGAGGGAAAACAATTTTGTGGAGATATGATGGAACTTTGCGTTGACCGCTCCAACTATAACTAGAAAAAGGACTAGTCTTTTTCTTGATATCCTTATCTTCACCGGAATGAATACCAAAAAATCCATTATCAAGCAAACTTCTGGGTAGAAGACATCTCAATTCACCCTTCTGCAAATATAGAAGGCAAACAAAGTGAAATTCATGATTGTAATGGATGCTTAGAGGGCTTGAACCAGCCATCGTAGTCATCATGATCTTGATCCATTCTAACCAGGGACAATTTTGGAAATCTTGTACAAAATGAACAATCAAAAGCAACTTGTAAGGTAGGAGTGGCTAATAAGCACAAGCTACTTATTACTAGTAGGTGGTTCCCAATACCCTAGCATGTATGGCTAAGCCCCTCCAAACAGCAACAAAATATTATAACAGAAGAAATGCGTAAATAGGGGAGAAAAAAGGCTAATCACTCGGCAGTACCTGTATCTGCAGTAGCTTCATCTTAACATCAGCAGACTGGATCTGTCTAAGAGCTTCCAAAGGATAATGGACCTGCAGTTAGAGCAAGTAGACCAGAGCTTGCTTTATTAGATATATCTTATATAAGTGTGCCACAAGAGGGACAATATTGAGTGCGAACTATCTGATCCTGTCAACACACGAAGCCTTTCAAACAGCCTATCCAACATTCTATGAAAGTAATATACACAAAGGCCGAGAAAAAGACCTGGCATTCTAGAAATTTCAATTCCTTGCTCTAGTAATCTACATAATTTTACGCCAAACATTTGCTCTCTCTCTCTCTCTCTCTTTTTTTTGATAAGTTACCAAACATTTACTTGGTCGGTTCAATAGTTTAAATGTTTACATTAACACTACACACATGTCCTTCCAAGAAAGAGCTCTGGCCTTGTTTATTTATTAGTCACAAAAGATAAATTAAAAACATGCCCCATAAAATTATCTTTTAGCACATACATCATTGTGAGGGTTACCATGAGATAATCACCAGGATTGTTGTCAACCACAAATCCATAAAGGTACAGTAGTTCCTGTAAGCACACAAAGTACAACATTTCATCAGTAAGGCTACACTAATTGTTGAACTGTTAAACAGGGAAGTGCACAAAAGAAACATCTTTTCATTTCCAAGCATTATTATTGTGAAATATATAGTAATGCTTTAGCATTGCTAGAAGTAAATCCACAAAGAACTAAGGATTTGGCCCCCCAAGAGACAATCAGACATGCATCATGGTGCCATAATAGTAAAGGTGTGATAGAGAGCCTAAATAAGAATATGTAAGACAGAGACCACTCCAAGTCATACAATGGCAATGGCAAGTACCATCAAATGGAAAGCTAGTAAGAACAAAATATTCATGATTAAATAATAACACTAGATCTACACATATTTATGTGAGCAGTACCTCATTTCCTTTGTTTCCATAATTTATGTAGATCTCTGCTCCGGCCTCAACAGAACTTTTGTCAGCTTGAGAAAGAAATGAACACATACAATTAATCATAATGAGAATTGTTATCTTTTAGAAAAAACATAAGCTTAAAGGAAATCAACATGGTTCTTTTATCATAAGGATAAGGGGAAAAAATTGGATCATAAAGTTACCAAGCATGAGGTACATTGAAGCAGGAACT
This sequence comes from Echinochloa crus-galli, assembly GCA_900205405.1. NCBI lineage: Eukaryota > Viridiplantae > Streptophyta > Magnoliopsida > Poales > Poaceae > Echinochloa > Echinochloa crus-galli. The sequence goes on along the minus strand of OAMR01000022.1, from coordinate 4,345,106 downwards.
CCGGTAGCATTTCCCACAGAATCAACTTCCCATGTTGCCACTGCCTTTACATCTGGTGAATACAATCAAACTAGCTTAGAATAGGAAAAGACCAATGCTAGCCTAACAGATAAATACTAACTTTCTTTACAATTTATATAACTCCTTGCAAATATACCCACAGCCATTTCTTATCCAAAAACAGATTTATGAATCTCTGTCCTCTAAAATACCTTATTTAGATCACATAGTTGAAGAATTCAGTTTACAAATCTTACTATGATTGCAGAAATCAATTCCTGGGACAAGGCCCTCGACCCAAATTGACCCTGGATTGCTTGATTTAGAATTCTCATCAGCAGTACTATCCTTAGATGTAATGTCAGTTTCCTGCCAAGAAAAACCAAGCGTTTTGGTACAAGAACATTGTATACCAGAGCCTCACGAAGTTTCTTGAACTATTACTACATTAGGAAAAGTGCGCAAAAACACTTGAGCATACAGGTACAAGTATTATGATATCACTCCTCCAAAATGGATTTAGAATAAAAATGTGTCCATGACACAATGTTGAAATTCAATTTCAAAACACTATCACAATCTCGAGGCACACTTGATGGTGGTCATAGTAGATTTGCCTACATTCACGAAAAAAAAAGATTTGCCTACTTATACAAGTGGAAAGACACTTTTGCCATGCCTTCAAAAGTTGATGTTATTTCACTTGAAAAATTGTGTTAATAAATCTGGTTTGAAACTTTATGTTCCTAAATACAAGTCATTCTACAATTTCAAGGTAATTGTCTTGATAACTGATTCCTTACAACCCCTTCCCTTTTACTGATTCATGTTTATTTCCAAGATTAATTGCTAGTATCAACTAGAACAAGATACTAAGCTTTGAATAAGGATAACATAATCTTCTGCAGATGCAAGTCATTCAAACAAAAAAGAAATGCCATGTGTCATTGTTGAGCAATTCATTGTTGAACAATGGTAGAATGACATCTATTTAGAACCAGTGTTACTTCAGAAACAAAGGTGTTTTTTTTTTCTCTTGCACACTTTCAGTACATTCTATATATACTTTGTCCATTGTTTATCTGTAAAAATTGAATTACTTTCTTCAATAAATCAATAAAAAAATTAATCTCTTGGATGTAATCCCAATATCAGAGATAGCATAAGCTGCATTGATGCATGTTAGTCTTCATAACATATCGTATTGGATGAGAAGTAAAATCACAAATATAGATTAAATGACAACTAATTGTGAAGAACCTCAATTCCAAGTATGCTAGGTTGGAAAGATTGAAATTGACCTGGTGGGCAGGGAGACTAGAATCACAAACATCATTGTCAGTTGTGGTCTGTTGATCACCACATGACCCCGGAAAAACATAAGAATGAGGCAATGGTATGTTCAGTGCTCGAGTCCAGAAGATTGAGTTTGCCCTGCCAATGGATCGTATAGAATGAAAAAGAAGTGGAGACAAGAAAACAGAGATGTCTACATGGCATTTTCACTAAGCTTCTGATTATGTACATTTGTGGAAAGAACTAGTCCTTGACACCATCACCTTTTTCAAGTACAGAATTGCAGATTCCGTAACATTGGTCAAGTTTTAACCCTGACTATGGGAAAAGGAAGCAGGGTACAGTACTCATGCTAGATATCCAAACATGTTAAACATGTTTTTGCATGACTAATATGATAATACCTCGTCTGGCTTGGCCAGCTCATTCATGTAAGTAGCTATAGTGAATATCCAATTGCATGGTAGATTTAAAAAAATACAACAGTACAGCTATGCAACACTACTAATTCTGGTGAAAAATATACTCCTATTATACTATTGTAACAGATGATAACTGATCTACTGTAAAAAAACATAATACCCACAGAAGATCCTTCTGTTTCTTCTCTTGATTACTGTATCTGGGGATGATGTCTTTGTCAGAATTATGTGGGTATGTCCAGCCCTCAGTGAAGGTGGCTCTCCAATCCCATATATTGTTTACACCATTATTATTAATAAAGGGCTGTCCGCAGTCCGCATATTGGCATGATCAATCAAGATGGTAAAACGGAACAAGTGGAGCTTATACTACACAGTTTCCATTTTCAGTGCAAATATTAACTATACTTACCAAAGGAAGTCCTCAAACAGCACTTCAGTTGAGCTGCAAAACAGTTTTGATAGTGTCGGTATTAAACAAAGGTAAAGTTTCAAGCCAGATCAAAGGGAGTATATTTGTCAGCTAACATGCTACAAGCAATGTAATGAACCTTAGTTTAGGAGAGAAGGCCAAGAAGCACCAATTTACTTAATCGTAATGCAATCTGCCATCCCAAGTGATGAAACACAGTTTTGGGTAGCTTACTTGAGTAGATGGCAGAAGAGAAGTGATGTGGAATTAAGCCAATATTTATTTGATAAATCATGATGCAACATTCTGTGAGTTTTCAGGCTCCTAACAACTTAATTTAAAGAGATAAAGACAATGACCAGGCACCTACAAATAGATACTCATGCACCTAAAAAGCTGAATAACTGACAATATTCTAGAAACACCTAACTGATAATTTGATGCCATGCAGAATTGATGGAATGACTAGGCGGGTAGGCCCTAGCACCAATCCTTGGCTGCATACAACAGGCAAGTATTTGCTCATAAGAAGTGATTTTTTTAGATAATGGATAATATATTACCCGGCCTTGACCAGAGCGGCTACGGCCAAACAGAAATAAGAAAATTACATCTCATCATGGGGTCAAGTAGTCCTACACGACCACTAAGATCGCTATAACACGTTTACCAGACCGCTATAACACGTTTACCAGACCTTACAAAGAACTGAAAACGCCGGACACCGACCACCATTGATGCTTCTTCGAAGGCAACAGCACGAAGACTTGGTGCAGATACTGTAAACCAACCTCCGAACTGTTACGCCATCCAATGCCTCCTTCGCCCTGCGTTGAATACCGAACATAGTGTCCACACAGCCTTGGCAACCAAGAGCTTCGACGACGCGCCTACACTGCCGCCGCCGGCCTGAAGAAACCAGGCTAGGTTTTCACCCAGTTATTGATCAACCACGGGCGCAACAGGGGACGGTCTGACCAACGACTTCAGTGGCGTCTTCAACAAGGTGTGTGTCACGGACACTTCGACCGCCAGACAAGGATTTTACCCAAATCACTGCCGCAACCGTCACCACTGCGCCCGACCAACGAAAAGGTCGCCTTCACCGGAAGGACACCAACATCTTCGCTCAGAACGCCGCCACCGCAAGACGAGACGTACGTCGGCCGCCGTCGACAAAATAATTAAGCTATTATACAAGAGTCCTAGCCTACAATAGAGGACGGCACCAACCCGTGGGAAGGCGGCTGCACGACAGCTAGCGAAATTCGCCCAGATTGCCCCCGTGGGGAGCGACGCGAAGCGATGAAGGCGTTGAATCAGATTGCCACTCCGCCCGCGCCACCTGCAGCCTTCGCCCGTGGGGGGGCTGCAAGATGAAGCCGGCGGCGATGGAGGACGTCCAGGGGCCCCGGATCCGGCGGGCACGCACGAATCCGGCGGTGGACGACGCGGATCCGGCCGATGGCGACGCGAATCCACCACAACCAGCCCACCGTCGGGTGCCGCAACCACCCGGACCTCCACCTCCGCATCCCGGCTGCCCCAGGGGCGCTCGCTGCCTCCATCGCAGGCCCGTGAGCGCCTCAACCGAGCCGGCGCCGCCGCCGCAGCACTCCCGCTGGGAAGGGCAAGGATCGACAGATCCAGGCCCGAGACCACCGGATCCACCGCCGGTAGCTCTGGATCCACGCCGGTCCAGCCATGCCGTGCTGTCATGGAGCCACCTCGTCGCCGCCGCCGCAACGGCCATGCCGGGCCGAACTCCGTCCTGCGCCGTCGCCTCCCAGATCCCAACGGGGCACGACAAGGAGCCACGAGGAGACCTCGCCGCCGCCGTCCTAGCAGGCTCACGGGCTTCTGGCGCACTGCTCAGGCGGCGGCGAGGCGTTGGTGAGGATTGGAAGGGGCGGCGGCACCTGGCTTTGGGAGCCGCCCGTGTCGCCCCTGAGAGGAGGAGCGACGCCTTAACCTCTCTGAGCGTCAAAAGGTTAGACGATACTCTGCTCATAAGAAGTGATGCATCATAAGAAGTGTAACATGGGCAGATGAGATAACTCCAGCGGTCCAGGTCAAGATGTACAAACTTAATATGCTTTCTACATAAGCAGGGGACCCTTACGCATAACAGACTCAATACATACCTTACTGATTCATCGACATGTAAAAGCTCCTCAACAAGACCTTTAACCTTCTCGTCAAATGAGGATTGCAACGACTTCCTCTGAAACAATAATTTTCTCTTAACCACCCAATAGTCCCAAGTAGAAGTCCAACAGTGTGCACAGACGAACCTGGATGACCGTAGCACGGTACAGAGTTGTCCCTTCCAGTTCGGCAAGCTCCTCTTCGCTGAACCAGAGGGAGCTCCCGAAGGTGCTTGGAAGCATATCTAGATACCTACAGACACAGTGACCCAACAACACTTCAGCCAATGCTCAGACAACTCAGAGGTGAAGGTGGGGGTGGAATTCGAGTCGCGGTCTTACGGCTTCCAGAGCGAGCCTGGGCGCCGCCGCTCGGCCATGAGGAAGAGCATGACGAGGAGGCGGTCATCGACGCCACCCTCCTCGAAGAGCGCGCGGCACCGCGGGCCGACGAGCGGGTCCTGCAGCACCCGCATCGGCGTGACGGCGAGGTCGAGCGGCACCACCAGAACCACCCCTGCCACCGGCGCAGCCGCGCGCACGTCAGCGCCCGGATGAGGGGAGATGAGAGGAGAGGAGAGGAGAGGAAGGGAGTGGTACCTTCGGTGGCGCCAGGCTCCGGGGCGGCCGTGGCGAAGACGCCGAAGCCCTTGCCGCCGTCGCAGGCGCGGATCGTGCAGCCGCGGAGGTCGGCGCCGTTGGCCTGCGGAGGGGTCGGGGTTCAGGGTTTTGGGGAGCAGGAGAGTTGGAGGGGAGGGAGAGGGGGCTACCTGCAGCCATTGGAGGAAGGATTCGAGCTTGGCGTCGTCGGCGGCTGCGGCTGCGGCTGCCATGGCGGTGTTCGACGAATTGCGCGAATGGAGGGAGCGCCGCCCGCGCCCGAAAACGAACACCGTGTATATAGCGTGTAGTGCGAGAGTTTTCACGTCTTGAAGCTGCTTAACCACGTGCACACAATGCTTAATCTATCTATCTATTAAAGATCTAAAAAAATTGTAACTTTTCTCACTAAAAAACTCCTCCCTGCCCCTCACAGACCGGGGCTCCACCCGGAAAAACGGGGATAGAACGCGAGGATGTTTCTGCCACCGGAAGAAATACTTTTTACCGCGGTGGACCGCTTACCCACCCCGACCCGCCAGCGCCAATCACGCCTCCTCTCTCTCTTTCCTTTTCTCCGCAGCGCCCCCTCCCTATTCGCTCGAGCCGCCGCCGCCCCTCCCTCTCCGCTCGCCCGCGATGTCGCAGCCCGTCACCCCGCGTCGCACCACCCGCTCCTCCGCCGGCTCCGCGCCCGATCCCGCCTCCCCGACCTCTCCGTCGAAATCCAGCCCAGGCGCCAACTCATCCCTACCGCCGCCGCCGCGGCGAAGGAGGTGGAGGGGGAGGATGAGCGGAGCGCCATCGATGCACTCCTCGAGGCGTTGCCCTGCCGCCGCGCGCAGGCATCGGACCTCCTCCGTTTCCTGACCCCGTCGCCAGCGCTCCCGTTGCTCCTCCACGGGGACGCCGCCACGGGGAAGATGCGCGTGCTCCTCCTCACGCTCCGCCACATCCGGCCCTGTCCGCGGTGAGTCGCCTACACCGCGCTGCGCTCCCTCCCGTCCCCTCTTGCGCTCTTCGCCTCCTTCCGCGTCCACCACACCACCAAATTCGTGGGAACCCTAGACGAGCGGAGATCATCCTTGCCTCCCTACACGTATGATCATCTTTCCTGTCGTTTCACTCGCCGCCCGCGGCCACGCCTCCGACGACATTGGTTGTTTCTAATTCAGTCAGGTTTTGATGCAGTCCTACTCTTGCCCAGGAGGAGGAATATTTAGTTTGCTGGATTACTGTCTCCGTTCATCTAAATCCGATACCGGAGATTGAGATCCACCAGGTATTGTTCTTCACTCCACTGCAGGCATGATGCCATAATTGGACTATGAAATACTTTAAATTTCTCTGTTTTTTATTTAGTACCGTGGGATGGTATGTTTTTTAGTCTTTCTCTGATATCTATAAACTTAAACCTCAGCTGTCACAGTTCATTCTCTATCTACATATCTACATATATGTTTAAACTTCTTAATATCTGTAGATCAATTAATATTGCATATATAAATTATTAAATTCTTTTTCTTTCTGTCCAAATGCAGAGGTTGCCTTGGCATTGTTCTGTCCTCCCATATGATCTGATTTACAGGTGGTTACCATAGAATTCAGGAGTATCCATGGCCCAGGGTGATCTAAAAGACTTGTGAAAGTGGACATTGAGGTTTCTTTGAAATTTGAATCACTAATAGTTATAGGAATTTCTAGAGTCATCTGGTTAGTGTGGTTTGCTGCCATATTCTTCGAAATATGAATGTAGGGACAATAATTAAATGTGAATGTGCATTGGTACTTTGTGAATGTGCAGGGACAATAATTAAATGTGATCCTGTACCATATATTTCTGCTCATCATTAGTGCTTGCACACAACTTAAGTTCAAGCTACTCGCAAAAAAAAAACCCTTAAGTTCAAGCTATTCAAGCATTGTACATGTTTAGCTCCTTTTGGTTGTTATTATGCAGATCCCGTGTTTCTAAATTCTATAAATGTTGCTATGCAGGGAATTAAAAACTAATGATATTCATTAGTGACAATTATAGTTAAGGAGTATTGTTTACCCAATATGGCAGTATTACTCTGCTTTTTGTTTACAAATAAATATTGTTGTGTGAATTGTTATTGTCATGATGTCGGTTGCAGGGTTACGATGAAGGTTAAGACAAGATGGAAAAGGAGGTGGTGTTAGTGGAGGTATATTTTTCCTGTACCGGATGCAACGCTCACTCACCTCTACATTACTCCACGTAAGCTACTCTTTGTACTGCTCAAATTGAATATGTTTGGTCTGTTAATTATTTGATTCCTAATATTGAGCTAGAGGGCATGAGGGATGGTAGTGCCACTGCTCACGTACTTTGTTCTGTTGGTGTTGGATTCGATTCATGCTGAAGGTTCAGGTCCACGTTGGCCTCCATGTCCACTCCTTTGCTTTGATTTACATTCTTTATTTTATACTGAATCTGTCAATGGCATTGCCTTGATGATTTCTGAGCTGATTATTTTTCTAATTATCTGAATCTTGACACTAGCACTATCTTTTGATAGTGTCGTGGTTTTAGATACTTGGACACCATGGCATTGATGTAGAAGTATTGTAAACCTGACATATTCTATTGTTCCTTAGCAGGACATGCAATACAATCTATGCAGTGATCTCAGGAGTTTGCTAGCTGCCACAAGATGTACCCCTCAAAGAAAAAATCATCATGGCTTGGATTTTCAAGGGCAAAAATAAGGAACACTATGAGGTTCCTATCTGAAAGTTCTCATTTTGCTGTTTTGCAAATCATCATGACTCTTGTTTGGTCGTACATCGTATTTACTTTTGAGAACTCTGCTTCTACACTATTTGAGTCTTCACAGTTGATTGCCATTCAACCTATAGTTCTGATGCTACCTCTTGAATATTATTTGTTCAGATTAGCCATTTTAGTAGGTTCAGATCACTTGACACTACTTGTGTAGTTCCACTAGCCAAACATACTAGATGTAGATTGTTTGGCTAATACAAGCCCGAGTACATAAGTTAGCATACTTGGTATTATGTCCTTGTCATTTAACCTGTGTATAACTTACTAACTTAGGTTTCAGTACAAGTCGTTATTAATGGTAACTGTACGGCAACCTTTAATCATGTACTTGGCTGGAAACTTCTATTATACTCCCTGGATGGAAACTTTATTCATGTATCGTCTCCTTTGACAAGGTGGATGGTGAAGGTGATGAGGAGTCTGGTTCAGAATCTAGCTCCTCAAGTGCGCCTTCGAGCTCTTCATGAAGAACCACTACCTCCCCGTGGCCCTCCAGGTTCGTGCCAGTCCATTCTGCCCATGCCCTGATCTGGATCTCTAGATTCGTATGCGTGTCATAGTTGTTCTGATGACGGTTGCATGCGGATCGCATGGGATAGGTTCTCAGTTGCATCATGAAAGCTCCTGCAGTGACTCATACTATCTGTGTAATTGCGACAGAGGACTACATGCTTGCATGTTAGGTGAAATATGTAGGGTGATGTGTTTCGGTTATATACGTGAGCCAGATTATTCTACTTGCCTGAAGTTTTGGTTGGTCCATCTAGCTATCTTTTATAGGAATAATCGTTGGGATAAATTTGCATGGTAAATCCTGTTTTAGAGTGGTGCCTCGAGTGACCCCAATCCAGATTTTGTGTCTGCCTTGTGTAATAGCGTGCATATTGATCTTCGCAGCTGCTCATTCTGCTTCAACAAATGGTCGCTTTGCAATTTAACTATATTTTTTTTGTTTTACTAACTTAAAGAGATCAAGCCATCGGGGTATTTCTGATGATGAGTTCTATGATGTAGAGAAGGTTGGTCCCAGCCAAGAAGTGCCTGCAGCTGATATTGCTAATTGACTCGGGTACAAATGGAGTTACATGCCAATAAGATTATTATCCTTGGAAGAAATAATTAGAATGCTTTGTCCTTGATGAGCTTTGAAAGTTGCAATGGCTATGGGAATAGAGGTACCACTTGCAATTTTGAATTTTCTAGAACAGAATTGATCTATTGCTCTATTAAAACAAAAAAAAACATTTTGATTTGTGGACACAGCTATGGCAAGCTTTCATTGATATTTGAGCTTGTTGGGTGAAAGGGTACTATGTGGATATTCTCACATTGTTTGATATGTGAGATACCAATAGTTACAGCTTTGGTGTTTCAAGGCGAAACCTTGTTTTGCTGATACTATTTTTTTATCTTAGATTTAGTTAATTACACGGATAATTCAGGCTTGTTACTCTCCAGAACCAGATTTTTATTAACAATCTAATGAGAATTAAGTTATTGTTTTTGCAAATTTCTTTATCGGCTACCATTAGTCCATATTCTGCGCGGATTCACTAGGTTTACTCAAATATATATGCTGCATGTATATCTCTGGTTGTTTTTCCTGGTGCAATATGGACCGGTCACAAATTAGCTGTAGGGGTACTGATTGCATTCAAGGACCAGTTTACGTGGGGGACTGGTTGTGTTTTCAGCAGAATAGCTATATATGGTTATGCCTTTATGAGCCCCCAATCTATCTATTAAAGATCCAAGGAAATTGAAACATTTCTCACCCAAAAAAACTCCCTGTACCCCTCACAGAGGACCCACCTGCCAGGCACCACCCGAAAAAAAAGGAGGTGTAACGCGGTGGAACGCGGGAGTTTCTGTGGAAGGAGGATGTTTCTGCCGCCGGAAGAAATTTTTTTGCTACCAAGCATTTTCCTACCCGCCCGCCGTACCCACGATTCTCAATTTGGAAACCCTCTTATCCTGCCATGTTTCCTATTTTTCGGTTGTTCTCCTCCCTTCTTCGGCTCGTTTTCCCCTTGGTAATCCGCTCTTCGGTGTTTTCTTCCTCCGAAGATTTTCCGGCTGTTGTTCGTTGAGTCTGCGGCGCCCAGGGGCCAGCGTGCGCCCGCGGCCGGCAGAGCCTGCGCCCCCGCGGCCAGAGAGGAGGAGAGCAGCGGAGGTTGCGGCGCCGGCGGACGGCGTAGAGGCGCCGGCGGTGTAGGGCGAGGTGCGCCCGAGGGGAGGAGGCCCACGGCACCCGCGCCTCCGCCTCCGCCGCGTCGCCCGCCCCCGCCGCCGCATTGCGCCCCAAGAAGGCGGCCATCCGCCACCTGTGCGACGCCGACCCCGCCCTGGCCGCCATCATCGACACGCACGAGGTCCAAGGTGAGAAGAGGGCATTATACTTGATTTGTTTGCTTTCTTGATTTGACCAGTTTTTATTTAGGGTTCTTGGATCGAGTCTTTGGTGCCCATACAGATGCAAGATTTTATCCTTTTTGAATTATTTTGTTTCAAGATTCTATAACTAATGCATAAATACTTGGAGTTTCAAGATTGTTATGCGAGTTTGAAGACCCATGCTTAAAACGGGCGGTAATTTTCTTGTCTTTTCTTTTTAGACTCTGTATGCGCCCGCAATGCAAGATGACTTCTAATGAAACCTGTTGGATTGGTCATCACAAATGTACTTCCAGATTGGGTAGTATTATCTACTTGTGGGATGCAAGCAGTGATATAAGGTGAGCAAACCAAAGCATTCTAGCATGATTTGTTAACTAAGAATTGAAGGTTAGATTGTGAAAATGTTTATGTACTTTTATGCGCTCTGCTCAATGATGACATAATAAGACTGTCCTTTTTATGTACTTGTTTTCTTCTGCTGGAAGTAAAGTATAATGGCATTTTCTACTTTCATAGACAATAATGAGTGATGGCTTTTGATATATGAATTTAATCACTATTCTACAGGCCTATGCTTTTTGAAAAGTAAAGGATGAACATGAAAGACTAGATTCCTGTAATATTCCCGCTGCTGATCGTGAGTTATATGTTGCAGGGTCTGAAGAACTTCAGCAAAACAGCAAGAGATATGCTAAGTATAATGCAGAAGATTGACAGTGACTATTATCCTGAGGTACGTGTAATTTCGTTCCTTTTGTTGGTCAATTCTTAGTGCCAGATCGGGTAACGTGTGATCAGACATTGCATCATATGTTCGTTGTGAATGCTGGTAGTGGTTTCAAGCTACTATGGAATTCTGTGAAAGGATTCCTCGACCCTAATACTGCCTCAAAGATACATGTGAGCATAAATGATCTTTGGAGCTACTTTATTCCCTGCTTTTATCCAAATACATGTTACAGATTTTCATGGTGCCTCAATTGTAGGTTTTGGGAACAAAGTTTTAGAACAAACTTCTTGAAGCAATGGATGCAAGGTATGGTTTCTATATTCTGTTTAAAACCATACAAGCATAGCTTCTTGATCATAATAGATATCATTAACTTTATTTTGCTGTTTATAGCCAACTTCCTGTATTTTTGGGTGGAACTTGCACTTGTGCTGCTGAGGGAGGATGTCTCAGGTCTAACAAAGGTCCATGGAATGATCCAAATATTATGAAGGTATAACTTGCATTGATTTGTTTCATAACCGTATACCCATATTTTTTTTGAGGGAACCATATACCCATATGGCCACATATGCTCCTTTTATTGGGGTTGCTTTATGAGTTTCTGTTTTTTTGTGCACGCATGTTGTGATTCGCATCTGAACATACAAATTAACTCGAGTATCCTCAATGCAGATTAATCATTGGGTTTTTAATTCATAGCTTCAGTAGAATACTACCTCTGGATTTGATACATGTTGTGATAACCGTCTTCTCCATGCACCATCTGACAACTGCAGTTCTTTGTGTGTAGCTTGCACATAACAAAGAAGCAAAATTTACAAGACATACCAGACGTTTATCCGAGATTGAGCAGATGAGAGTTCATTTGCTAGGCTACATCTTTTGAAGGTAAACTTTAAACTCTGAACCACTTACTGAATCATGCTTTATTCTTTATTTTGGATTAACTCTTTTACTCCCATCAATCACATTTACT
>OAMR01000022.1:4270178-4329658 GCA_900205405.1 Echinochloa crus-galli | reverse complement strand
GGAGAGCTGCGCTTCATTATATTAAGAAGATTTATTGGGGTTGCTTTATGAGTTTCTGTTTTTTTGTGCACGCATGTTGTGATTCGCATCTGAACATACAAATTAACCCGAGTATCCTCAATGCAGTTTAATCATTGGGTTTTTTTAATTCATAGCTTCAGTAGAATACTACCTCTGGATTTGATACATGTTGTGATAACCGTCTTCTCCATGCACCATCTGACAACTGCAGTTCTTTGTGTGTTTGTGTGTAGCTTGCACATAACAAAGAAGCAAAATTTACAAGACATACCAGACGTTTATCCGAGATTGAGCAGAGTGAGAGTTCATTTGCTAGGCTACATCTTTTGAAGGTAAACTTTAAACTCTGAACTACTTACTGAATCATGCTTTATTTCTTTACTTTGGATTAAATCTTTTACTCCCATAAATCACATTTACTCGAGTAACTAATTACAATTATGTTTCCTTTTCTTCTTTTCGGATGCCAGGGTAGAAACAGTGACACATCAACCGTGGAGTCAGGATCTGACATTGACGATCTAGGTTCTCCAATGATGAGAAGCACAATGGAGAGAAGCACAGTGGGGTGTAGTCGTTTGGCTCCAGTTCGTGAAGAGGTCAGATTTTAAGTCCAAACAATATAGTTTATCCTTGTTGGCTTGTCCTAATACAAAAAAAAAACTAAATCATGTGTACTGAAGTTTATATTTAAAAAGATGCAGATGAGAGCACGAGACTCTGCAGCTTATTACAGTTGCGACGATCACTTTGTTGTGGTGGATAAAACGGTTGACTATGGAAGAGGAGTATCAATGTCAGATAGAAGCAGTGGTTCAGAAGTAAGAGCTAAAGTTCGGCCACTGGATACCAGCACAACAGCACATATGGCAGGTATTTGCTCATTGGTTCTTCTGAAATGTAAATTTCTGTACAATCATGAGGCAGCAATTTATTCCTTCCCCAGACATCTCCATTCACTTTCCTAATTTTTAAAAGAAGTATCTTCAACCTGGACTGATACAGTTTAGGTAGTGAGGCCCCAAGGATGAGTACATGGAAAAAGTTACCTTTGAGATTCTTATACAGCTGATAGAGAATGCATTTTAGTATTCTTATCTGGATCAGAAGCACGTGTATGTCAAGATGATTGCCCTTTTTGTACTCTTTTTGGTTTGCAAGGCCTAAAACGCCTAAAACGGTATGATGAATATACCCTATATTTGTAACCTTCGTACACCTGTTGCTAATTTTGAAAATTCTATTATTCATGTGAAATTGTATTCTGAATAAATCCTATGGTTGCTATTACTTAATTGGTGTTTGCTGAGAATCCATGACTTTTTTTTTAAGAAAAGGCAGCATTCCATTATATCAACCAGCTGGCAGGGCAACATGGCCGGGGTTAAAATTTTCTATATATCTAATCTGTCCCCTGGTAAGCAGCTTTTTTTTGCAGGACTTGGTCTTCGCTATGGTCATTGCATGGATTAGGTAATTCAACATTATCTAAACATTATCTCATAACAGTTTCGGATGATGAAGGTTTATCCATTAGCAAGGAACTATATACCAATTCTTATGTACAAATTGTATTATTGTTGTAGCCCCGCAAATAATTTCTTATTATATCTTTTCATTATATTTATGAACCAGTCCTTAAAGTGATATATACTGTACTTTAGTATAAAAGAAGGGAATCAATTGACGGTGAAAGGAGAAAATGAATATTACAGGAACTTGAAAGAAAAGGGTATATGTTTCAAGAATTTATAATGGGTTTTTAAATATCATATATTATCTACACAATTGTTCATGTGATTATTAGTTTTTAAGTGAGAATTGCATATACACAGCTTATGTTATTGCTAATAGCATCAGGATTTTCATTCTCACCTTGGAGCATTTGGCATATCTTAGTTTCGAGTGTAGAATAAAATTATTTTGGTCATTATACTGATATAAGTTATTAGTGATTTTGAGCAATTTTTGTGTGAATTTGATACTTAGGATTGTTGAAATGTGTAGGGAATTGGCTGTCGAATTTTAGTGGAAATTACATTGCTTGCTAAAACAAGTTTCAGATATAGCAAACATTCTTATGATTTCTGACCAAGATTTGGAGATCATTATTCAGTAATGCTCCATGGGGCCTGGTCTAAATACATGATTTCTCTGCATATATTTTTCGTGTCCACTAAACATGTTGGGATTAGCTCAATTTTGGGAAAATTTTGTGATCTGCAGTGCCACTGGGATCCCCCCGTCAGATTCATGAGATGGTGAAGCAGCCAGACCCCCAGCACCAAGTGGTAAGAAAGCATGATCCCTCTACTTCTTCTTCCATCGATTTCGATCCTGAATCGGACCAGTTGGTGCTTCTTTGGTATGTGATTTTGGTGTGATTTGTTCGTGCGCAGGTTGAGAGGCAGGCTGGTGGAGCAGCAGCAAGAGACGAAGAGAGGCATGGACTGAGGTATCTGTATTGAAAAGTGCATGCCTGCCTTCTCCATCCCACCTTCGAGTAGGGGGAGAGGCAGGTTGGCTCGACAAGGGCCACGCCGGCCTGCTCCGTCCCACTGTTGAGTTCATTGTCAAGGCGTCGTGGCCATGTCTAGGACTGCTTCCATGACATGCCCCTCAATGTCCTCATCTTCATCAATTTCAAGGTAATTTCATCTATACTTTGGTAGTGCTGCACTGATATGGTAAGATTGCATGAAGCAGCGATGTCATCTACTATGGGTGATTTGTGGCATAGCTTGGACCTGCGCTAACGGCCTTACTTGCCTTGAAATATCATTGCTACCTTAATATGAAACTTAGAATTCCTCGTACAATTCATTATTTTCTCAGGTCATAATTAGTGTTGTGCAGTTTTATTGTCTTGTTCGAAGGGTTACATCAAAACTAAAAGAGAGAAATAGGTAAATCACTTTGGCAAACCATAGTTTCAGGCTAATAGCATTTATGTTTCATTGCTATGACTGTCAACAATCAATCCGGCATAATTTTGTGTTTTGGATAAACTCTTATTTTCTCATAATTATACCTTGACCGTGTTTTGGAATATAATTGCTATTGATTACCAATAATTGCACTGATATGGTAAGATTGCATGAAGCAGCGATGTCATCTACTATGGGTGATTTGTGGCATAGCTTGGACCTGCCCTAACGGCCTTACTTGCCTTGAAATATCATTGCTACCTTAATACGAAACTTAGAATTCCTCGTACAATTCATTATTTTCTCAGGTCATAATTAGTGTTGTGCAGTTTTATTGTCTTGTTCGAAGGGTTACATCAAAACTAATAGAGAGAAATCAGTAAATCACTTTGGCAAACCATAGTTTCAGGCTAATAGCATTTTATGTTTCATTGCTATGATTGTCAACAATCAATCCTGCATAATATTGTGTTTTGGATAAACTTTTATTTTCTCATAATTATACCTTGACCGTGTTTTGGAATATAATTGCTATTGATTACCAAATTTTGGTCAGGATATTCTTCATTGAACCTTTCACTAGCTGATGAGTGTCATTATTAAATTCCATCCATGCTCCTGGAACTAGAGTGTCCATTCAATACAGCTCCCATCTATTTACTGATCTAAAATTATACAGTAGAGAAACCATGTTTTGATGAGACAATACCATCCTGTTGCATTGAAGTTTTACAGGTGGGTTGGGAAGGAGGGAGTTTACTTTCATAACCAATTTAAAATCTAAGAAGATTTAGGAAATGAAGAAAGTTCAAGAACCATAAGTATGGGCAAAATGATTGAAAATTGGAAATTCATGAAAGATCTACTGGGGTTTAACTGCATTTGGAAGTTATTGGGAATTAGGTGGTATTACTACCTTTTCTATATGAATACTAGCCTGGGGCACCTTTTCTGGATATAGATTGGTTGGAAATTAATCTTCTATACACTGCCTTTTGTTATATATCTGGTATTCTGGTTTAGTTTTCTATGTAAGGAATACTGAATGCGTGATACATTTTGCATCTTTTGGCTTCTGATATTCTATACCTCACACAGGTGTTGTAACTGAAAGAATCCAGCGTGCTCATCAACAAAAATAATGCACCAATGATGCTACTCTTCCCTGGTGAGTTCATATTAACTCTATATTGTATCTTCTCTATTTTTAGTTCTTGTTTCAGATATCAGCTGATGGTTTTCCGGTTTAAAGCTTAATATTTGCCAGGATATATATGGAATGCGTTTTCTACCTTTTCACCAAACAGTTGGCAGATTTTCATTGCATTATCTTCTTTTGTTGTCATCTTGTGATTCTCTTGTTGGTTTTGCTATCCAGTCTTGATAGATCAAACTGTTGCTTATGTGCATAATTAATTCTTTATTCTAATTACATTCTACTATTCAGAGGGCACAACTACAAAATGGGTCTTGTACGAGCGCGACCCTGAGGAGGTGCAGGCTGTGGATGCCTTCCGACAGCTTCTTGTACTCAAAGAGCTGCTACCATCGCAGCATGATGACTACCACATGATGCTGAGGTCTGCGATATAATTATGGCGCATCCTGTTGTATGGTTGCATTTTAATGTGGAGCGGTGTTTCTGAAAGTAGTGATGATTAAGGTTTCTTAAGGCAAGAAAGTTTGATATCGACAAGGCAAAGCAAATGTGGTCTGATGTGCTGATGTGGAGAAAGGAGTTTGGTGCAGATACCATTCTCGAGGTAATTACAGCTTCCACGGATTTTGATAAAACTAACTTCACTTTGATTAATTATTTCTCAAAGTATTACAGCTTCCACGGATTTTGAATAATTGCATTGCTTATATGGCTATTTGACTGGATGCATTTTATGTTTTTGTAGGAGAGATGTTTGCTCCAAGTTTTACTGTGACTGGAGCTGAAGTCTACACTTAGTTATGGTAAAAATCATTACTGGAGTGCTACCTTCTATGTTGACAAGTGCCTTTTCTATATAGTTTGGTAGGGTTACCCTCTATTTATTACTAAATTAATGTCTAGATATTAATTCATTGTCTACAGTGAAATTAGAATGTGCTAATATGTGATTCAATCTTGTAATGGTTTTATTTGTGTTAAATTATGATGTTAAACAGTACCAGGATGCTAACCACATGTCTGGAAGGAGGCAAGTTACCTGATTTATTTGTAGAGTTCTAGCTTTGCATTAATTTCAATTGCCACCTAATATTCTTGTAGGGGTGTGCCTCCCTACACCCAGACTTGTTCCCTGTTCTATCTGTTTTTTAACAAATCCTTCTCTTTCTTGGATATTATTTATTTTTGACATGGAGTAAGATGACATGTCTGTGCGATTTGAAGCTCTGTGCATTTTGGTCTGCAGTGAACAAGAGCCCCTCTGTACTGCAGGTGCATCCATGCAAGATGGACGGATGGGGAGGTTGAAGAATGGAACTAGCTGTGGTCTGCTGCTCCTATATATGTGTCTATGTATTTTCTGATTCTTTAAACTTTTCCGATGCAACCCTAGATGGAGTTCCAAAATTGTGAGAGAGGGAATGGTGTTGAATTTCTCAGAGAAGAAATGTTGTATTGTTCACACTTAGGCGATCTTGAGGTCCACACTCTGGAGGCAGTTGATGCTGTGTTCTGAAGGCAGGGGATAATCCATACAAGTCTCTGAAGGAATCTATCAAGTAATATCATAGTCTATAATTGAAATCATAATTTATTTAGTTTGGGTTATTCTAATGCAGATAGGATTTTGGCACTGAGGTTCACATGTTGGAATATGTAGCAGCAAAGTAAAAATAGGTGTCTGGGCAGTTCAGTTCTAAAACTCTTGGTCACTATGATTTGATACTATGTGCCTATCAAAACAACCATTTACGTTATTTGTTTTCTGTATGATATTTGCTATCAAATTTTTATTTGCATAATTGTGCCTCGGATCCAGTTTTTGCCATTGAACAATATTTATGTCGGCAAATGCATCTGAAGTAGTATGGCAGGGAGGTTAATTCATAAAGGACTCGGGTGGTTACGAGCATGGGTAAAAAATACAGTTATTTGTGGTCTATATTTGTGAAAGACGTCTTGTTTACTAAGCATTTGGTGGGATTATTTGCATTCTATATTTGTGGAAGATGCATTATTTATTTCCCTATTATGGTTGTGCCACAACATATTCGTCGAAATGTGAAGTCTACATGTTAGTTTTGGTTGGAACGGTAGTAGTATAACCCGTTGGAACCAAGATGAACACCAGTCTGGGTTCATATCCGATGGGCAGGACCTTGTACGTGGATCAGAATATCAGACGCCGATGCGGGACTTGACCGTAAGCTATGTGTCGTGTCTTTCAGCGCAACATTGATCGTTCGTGTTTGCAGTATTTTACGTGAAAAATTTGAAACTGATGGAACACTAGGAATAAAGCGAAGTGAAAGAAACGCTAATTGTGGTTCATTGGCTAGATACAGTGTGCTTAGGTTAAGTAAAATTCTTTGGTTTTGATATAGGAGAGGCTGCCCTTTGGAACAGATAGAATACTAGCGAATGGGTGGGTTTCTCTATGCCCGTCATTACGGTGCACGATAGCCAGGACCTTGTACGTGGATCAAAGTATCGGACGCCGATGCGGGGCTTTTTCCGTAAGCTATGGTTCGTATCTTTCACTACGAAATCGTTCATGTTTGCAGTACTAAGAACAAAGCAAAAGGAAAGATACGAAATCGTTCATGTTTGCAGTACTAAGAACAAAGCAAAAGGAAAGAAGCACTAGTTGTGGTTCATTGTCTAGACACGGTGTGCTTAGGTTAAGCAAAATTCTTTGGTTTCAAGGAGCCGCCCTTTTCCTTTTTAGCCTTTTCTTTCAATTACTGATTCACACTGCTCCTCTCTTCCTTTATCATAGGTGAAGTTCTATAAAAATAAAATTTTTATTTAACGTGTTTTTTATATACACGTGCGTGCCGCACGTGCACTCTACTAGTGCACTACAATTTTCACTCGATATCAAGTCTAAATTACATCATCTACCTCTTTGAACATAGTCCATGCGGAACCAACTCCGGAAAGAACAAAACATGTTTGCTCCCATAAGAAAAAGAAGAAAACAAACAGTGACATGGAAAGAAATTGTTGTCCGTCTGCATCGAGTGTTGGGATCAATCTAAGGAGCACCAGAGAGTAATATCCTTTTTCTGAAATGAATAGCTTACAGAAGCGCCCACAACACAACGAAGAGGAGAAGATAATGTAGTAGCTGTGAACTTGTTATCCCGGGAACGAATCGTGCCAGGCAACTGAGCTACTTCTGCTTCCTTCTGGGTAGGTATTAAATATTGTGCAACCAGTTATTCAAAAAAAAAGAAAGAAAAGAAAACTGCAACCTCAACCTTTCTGTGAGGGGAAATGGATTAGCAGCCAAGCAAATGCAACGCAAGTTCCCCGTCTGTGAATCCCTCCAGCATCACATATCACATGAGAGGGCGAGGCCATCAGCCATTACCACCACTGCCATCAGGAAAAAAAAACAAATTTACTTTCCTACAGCCAGCCAGCCAGGTGCCTCCTGATCACCCCCATTGCAGCATGACTTCGACGAATCGGCAATACTTGGGTGCCTCGAGCTCAAGCCAGTAAAAGTTCAGAATCATCATCAAGTTAGAGACGTCTTTTTTATATATAAAATGGAATAAAACAGTTATCCCGACCTCTGTATCCGTAGATACATGTAGCAGTTCCATGTCACAAAGTTCCAGCTACACGCTAAATGATCAAACATAATCACACCTATTTATATCATTAAGTGTTCTAAATTTTATTCACGGTATACTGCAGAAGCAACGAACATGCTTCTCTCCCTTTTGCATCGAAATACTTGGATCAAACTAATGCGTGTCACAGGTATCCTAACAAAAGAACCAAAGGGAGATCAAGAAAGGTAGAAGATGATTTTTTTTTCTAATTGAAGATGGAGAAGATAATAGACAAGTGTGAACTTGCTGTGCCGGTAAACAACGGTTCACGGCAAAGTGAGATTCCACTCCCTCCTGGGTAAAGATAAATAAAGAACCACAAACTAGCTGTTGGGGGAAAGGAATCATTGAATCAACAGTCCTGGTTGTGCTAGTTGGATACCTCCAGAGCCTAGAGAGCAAGGGCAAGCAAACCCATCAGGAACTCGAACTAACAGTCTCCCATTCAACCACCCAAGTGAATATTTATCATCCCCATCAAATTGCAGACAGTAGCATTCATTTGACGGTTCTGCAATACTTCAGTGCGGCAAGCCTGTAAAAGGTCAGGATCATCTAGAGACATAATTGCACTCGTATATCATTACTAGTGTTCTATGATTTATCCATGATCTGTTGCTAAATTCACGTGTGTTATTTTCATGTGAATTTTGGGTAACTTCTTGAGCAGAGTCTGCAACCGATGAGCTTCACAGCAAGTAGGGTCTGATTAACTTGTTTTCCTCTGCATTGCAGAATTTCAGACAAGAAAAGGTCAGTGTTTTTCCTAAGGGTTTCTTAAGAAGAGTTGAAAAATTTTGCATATCATCATAAGTATACAAAATGTGGGAGAAGACATTCACTAATCACTAGAATCACCATATGCATGTGAAACATGTGGGCAGCTTTCAGTAATCAGCTTTCAAAACAGTCATTTTCAAAAGGCACACAAATAAAAAGAGGGAGCCCATTTACGAACTAAAACGTCCATGATTTTTCCTGAAAGAAAAAAAAAGACGCCCTTTAGTACCTAAGAACTGAAATGGACAATTTTGGGAAGATGAAATTAGTATAGCTTGTTAGCATAAGTAGGAAATGAACCATACTGCAAATTGTGCGGTGGAAATTAAAAAAAAATGCGGTTGTAGATTGACTCAAACTATCAAACCTCTGGGTTAGAAGCTTTACACTTCATGTGGATGCGACATTTTCCAGATTATTGGCACTAAACAGCAAGGGAGATGGCCCAACAGGCCGTTCTTTCAGTCCTGGAGCGGGGTGGTAGCATTGCAATTGATGAGGCCAAATACTTGCTGGACGTCTCTGACAAATTGAAGTCGGCCAAGAAACAACTTCAGAGAATGCATGCCTTTCTCAAGGACCTGGATGACAAGATGCTGAAGGATGGCGCCATGGCCAGGAACCTGGTCTCTGACGTCAGAGGTGTTGCCTACGAGGTGGAGGACATCATTGATGCTGCCAACATCCTGAGGAGGCAGAGTGACCCCAAGACATCCATCACAGGGGCCACTTCCAAATATGCCTGCTTCCCCATCTATCTTTCTCGTCTCCACAATCTGGGAGCAAGGATAGATTCAGCAACTGCAAGGATGAAAACCATCTTTGAGGACTTTGAGAAGTATCATATTGCTGCTACTGCAATTGCAGAACCGTGGGTTTACAGCACTGAAGATGAAGCCATCCAACACTGGCGATCAGTTCACCCCGACTTTGATGATCAAGTAGATGTCATCGGATTCGATGACCAGATTACAAAGATAAAGGATGACTTGCTTGATGGAGGGAACAAGGAACTGACTGTTGTTTCTATCATCGGTCCTGGCGGGGCAGGGAAATCAACAATGGCCAAGAAGGTGTATGGTTTGGCTTCTGTAAAGGGACATTTTGAAGTTCATGCTTGGATAGTTGTGTCCCAGAGATTTGTACCTCGTGATCTCTTGAGACAGCTGGTTAAGGGTGCAAAGGCTATCACTGAAGGTGAAGCAACTGAGAAGATGACCAAGCATGAGATGAAGAAGTTGCTCCATGATTTCCTGCGAAGGCGAAGGTACTTGATAGTGTTGGATGATGTATGGAGCATTTCTGCCTGGGATATAATCAGAGATGCCTTTCCTAATGAGAAGAATGGCAGTAGAATCGTTTTAACCTCTCGGAAAGCGGATGTTGCGCAGCACCCTGAAGCAAGGAAGAAACTGTACCAGCCGAAGCTCCTGAATGAAGGAGAAAGCACCCGGTTGCTTCTTACCAAGGCCCTCCCAGAACACAATTTGGTTGGCAGCAATAACAGTTCTGCAGCTATGAGGCCAAACATGGATGAGCTGGAGGAGCTGGGCAAAGAACTTGCAGTTAAATGCCATGGCCTACCTCTTGCCATCATTGTCTTGGGGGGGTACCTGTCGAAGAATATTGATGCAGACGCATGGAAGAGATTACGGAGTAATAGATTTTGGCATGATATGATTAGTACTGAAAAGGTAATCGGAGCCGTAATGGATCTCAGTTACTATGATATCCTAGCCATCTGAGGTCATGCTTCATGTATACCACAGCCTTCCCAGAAGACTCCAGTATTGATGTGAGAGAGCTGACAAGTCTATGGATTGCAGAGGGTTTCATCCCGATGGTCAGAGGTCAGACCCGCGAGGAAGTAGCCATCAAGAACATTGCTGAGCTGGTGCAGCGATGCATGATTCAAGTGGAGAAGAGGGTGAACTCTGGAAGGATCACGGTGATTAAGTTGCACGACATCCTTCGCGACTGGGGGATCGGGCGAGCTCGAAGAGAAGGGCTCATGAAGGACTGTCATACTGCCGAGGACGCTGAGGCATCCTACTCGGAGGAGATGATGGAAGCTTACCGTATGGTTCTCCATGGTTACCTCTCAGAGGAAATTGTTGTCTATACGAGACATCTTCGTACTCTGTTATACTTCATACCTGACCACAAATATGGCACAGTGCGGAGGAGCAAATTTTCCCAGTGTTTTCCTCATCTACGTGTGCTTTACTTGCATGGCTTGTACGGGGACCACGTGTCTCTTCCTAAGGAAATTGCCCAGATGAGGTATTTGAGGTATCTTGGCTTGGGAGGCAAGTCCTGGTATCAGCTCCCTTCCTCTGTTGGGGATCTCCTGAATCTCGAGACAGTGCATGCCACAGGACAAATAAAACATATCCCAAGCTCTTTGTGGAGGATCCCTGCATTGAGGCACGTGCATGTTTCTGATGCTATAGGCTGGTCATTGAAATATGTGATTGTTACCGGAATGACATGTGTGGTGTTATGTAATGTACTCATGTCGAACAGTTCAAGAAACTGTCGTCTTAAATAATAAGCAAAGGCTTACAGCATTCTACTTCTAGCACTGAAATTGCAAAGTTGGCTAACTGCTGGATTTCGCATTTTGCAGCTACAAAAAGCCATGTGCTATAAATTATTTCGCCATATGAATATAGAATGCGAAACATGATTAGTTTGGACCATCTTGTATTCTTCAACAGAATTTGCTGGTCGAAGCCAGGAAATGGTGGCGTCAGCCATCCTCGTTTCCAACTTCTTCCAGGAAAAGTAAACTCACAGGACGGGTGCTAAGTTGCTAACCTCGGTGGCGGCCGTCTCGGCGGCTATGGATAAACCGCCGAAGCCCTTTGCGGCGGACGGCAAGAGGCGCGGATCGTGCGGCTCCAGAGGTCGATCCGATTGCCGTGCCGCCCTGTGCGAACGAGGGATTTGGGGGTTAGGTTTTCGGGAGGATGGGATGGGAGAGAAGGCGAGGAGACGGGGAGGGACATACCTGGGCGCCATCGGAGGAAGGATTCACTTGGAGTGGAGCCGCCGACTAGAAAACCTGAGAACTCGTCTATGCAGATTGAACCGTGTACGAACCTGAAGAAAATTTCATGTCGGAAGGTATTTTTGCAAGCGAATAGAGATCACTTCGTCCACAGTTCCAGTGACACCGACAACCAGCAGGACCAAGGACAAAAAAAGAGGAGGAAAAACATATCTCATTCAGCATCAGCATGCACGCACATCATCACTCGGTAATCTACAACTGTGGCTGTGTTTAGTTCCCCATCCCATCATCAAAATTCCCAAAATTCTCTCTCCAAACATCACTATCCACCTATCACATCAAATATCTCTCCTCATACATGGAACATTAAACGTGGGTAAATAAAAAAACTAATTGCATGATTTTGATGTACACGACGAGACGAATCTTTTAAGCCTAGTTATGTCATGATAGGACAATGTTTACCACAAACAAACGAAAGATGCTACAGTACGCTACAGTATCCGATGTGACATTTTTCCCAAACTTTCTCCTACACTTTTTTGAACTAAACACACCCTGTATTACTATAACAACATTATATATATCATCAGGTCCAAGTTACATTCTCTACCACTGACTGTCACTCTCATCTCATCAACACTCACCTCACCGATCGCATTACAGGCAGGTAAAGACGGTGGAAAGAACTACCGAGTGGACGAATGCTAGCACACGAGCGAGGCCCGGAGCGAGTGCGTCGTGGAGAAGTTGGTGCACGACGCCCACCGTATGACGGACTCCGCCACCGCCACGTCCAGGTGCTCCCGCTCGCCGGCGCCGATCGTGTGGTTCCGCCTGCTGTTGATGCCGGTGCCCCGCGACGTGCTGCTCCCCCTCGCCGTCCTTGTGGCGGCCTCCACCGTCCTCGGAGACGAAGAAGGAGCAGCAGCAGCCACCGTCGCGTTCTCGCCCGGTGACGCCGATGGCTCAGGCTCGCCGCAGTCTTGCGCGCAGAAGAATGAGAAGCTCGGCATGGAAGCCACCGGCGTTGGGAACCCCACACCACTGGGCTCGCACGCCTCGCTGAACGAGAACCCGGAGGTCGAGCACGAAGGTGCCATGTCGGCGACGAACGCTGAGAAGGAAGACCTGCAGGCGAACGTCGGTGAGCACACTTCGTCCTCCGACGTGCCCTGGCAGGCGATGGGGCCGCCGGTGTTGAAGCTCACGTCCCTGCTCCGCGATGCCAGAGGCGTGGAGAAGGAGCACGAGCCGAGGTCCTCCCTCCAGAGGCCGATCTCGTGGCAATGGCTGCAGGAATCTTGCGATTGGTCCGCGTGTTCTTGCATCCACGAATGCTCTGCGTGAGAAGATTTGTTTAGATAAAAGTCCACATGGTGAACAACTGCTATAAAATGGGGAGAAGCCATCATTAAGAACAGGCTGATCTATGTAGAAATGACGCCATGACAGCCAACCAAACTGATTCCATGAAGGGTGGAAGAATGAATCAGCAAGCTTAAAGGTTAGGGGATTTAAAATCTCTGTACGGTGGTAGTGGATCTACCAGAACATGGCCCTACCACTAAACGGTGATGACTGCGATGACACTCATCCTGTTCCCAGCCTTGCAAGATTAAATTAGGGAAACCACCACCTTGAGCTGGCGCTAGTTCACTGCTTAGTGGAGAAGCTACAATGCTATATTCAATTTGTAACGTAAACAAGGCAGAAATTGTTGAGGGGCTAAACAAGGATAGAGTTATTTTCGTTCATCTCCAAGGTCGACAGATCAATTGCCTGATCTATAGCCAGGAATCATGACTCGACATGAATGAAGATATTAATGCGTGAAAAGGGCTGGTATTTAAAATTGGCAGTTTCGAAAACGGATGAATTCAAGTCTCACCTAGAACCTGATTGGCGGTTAGCCGTTGTCTAGGATCGCGCCGCAGCATCCCAGTGACCAGCTCCTTTGCTGAATCAGAAACCCTATCCCATGGATCAGAAGGGAACCGGAGCTCTGTCGATTTGATGCACTCAAAAATCTTCGACTTGGTTTTTCCCCAGAACGGCGGGATGCCGCTCAGGAGAATGTAAAGTATAACCCCGGCGCTCCACACGTCGGCGGCTTCATTGTATCCACCGGAAAGCACCTCCGGCGCAATGTAAAACGGGCTTCCTACCATGCCGCTCAAGCTTCGACCTGGCAAAACACAGATTCCGATTTTAGCTCCCAATGACTAGCATTGACAAAGTGCCTCTTGCGTAGAATTGATTGGATACCAACTGTACCGGGCTGGATGTAGGTGGCGAGACCAAAGTCCGCGAGTTTGATCGGCGACGACGGCGACTTGCTGACCAGGAGGATGTTCTCCGGCTTGAGGTCCCGGTGGACGATCCCCTTGCTATGGCAATGGGCCACGACCTCCATGAGGTAGCGGAAGAGCACGGCGGCCTCGTGCTCGGAGAAGCAGCCGCGCTGCTCGAGGCGGTGGAAGAGCTCCCCGCCGGCGCAGAGCTCCATGACGAGGTGCACCGAGTCCTCGTCCTCGTACACCGCCTTGAGGTCAACGACGTTGGGGTGGCCCGAGAGCCGCGCCATGACCTCGATCTCGAGCTTGACGCCGCGCACGTCGTCGGGGGACACGAGGCGGTCCTTGGCGATGGACTTGCAGGCGAGCGCCTCGCCGGTGACCAGGTCGGAGCAGGACCTGATGACGCCGAACTGGCCCCACCCGAGCTGGGGACCCAGCGCGTAGCGGTCCTCGAGGCACGAGAGGTGTGCCGCCTCCAGCAAGGCTCCGCGCAATCCCGGCGCCTTGTACGAGTTGTACTTGGCGTCGGCGCCGCCGCCGATGTAGCCGGCGGCGGCCATCGCGCTGAGGTCCCACACGCTGGAATCCGGAGAAGGCTCCGCCGCCCCCGGCGAAGCGAATCACCGCGCCGCAAGCGAGAGCGCTCCCGTGCGTGCTCCCGAATCTGGCGGCGGCCTCCTCAGTGCCCTCCCTCCACGGGCATTCCGCGGTCGGCAGCCGAATCTGCGGCGACGAAAGCGAGAAAGGCAAGCAAGAGGAGAAAACGCAAAGCTTTAGCTCTCGTTCGCTGCCCCCAAAATCGCGGCTTTGTACACCGCAGAAAAATCTCTTCCGAACAAAAAAACCGAGAGAAGCCCCGCGGGCTCCGACTCGGAATTCAAAATTCGCAGCACGGGGGAGCGCGCCGCCGCCCGCGAAACCCGGGCGGCCGGCGCGGCGGCGAGAGACCCCGACGGCCAACCACCCGAGCAAGCTCAGGCGGAGAGACCCCGCGCAGATCGAGCCGCGTCCCGCCCGTGTTGGGCTCAAAACCGCCGGAGAAACCGCGGTATCCGACCTCGAAGGAACAGGTATGGTGGGGGAGGGACTCACCCACGTGGCTGCGGCGGCGGCGGCCGAGCGGAGGCGCCGGCGGCGGGGTCAGCTCCGCCTAGCTCGCGGCATTCGGCCGCGCCGCGGGGGGAGAGCTTGAGGAGAGAGACGGAGGGGGGTGTTGGTCTGTTCCGTTGGTGGGGAGGCGCCCCCACTTTTTTTTGATAGGGGCGAGGGGTGGTCGTGTTAGAAAGGGAGTCGAGTAATTAGCAGCGTGATTAGGGCGCTAATCATGAGGGTTAAGCTTTGTTTATCCATGGCATGGCTTATTACACTTTGCATTTGTTTATTAGAGGTAAACTTGGAAGTTTGCTCTTGTCTAATTTTGCTATACCAGATATAATAATGTGATCGATTTTGAAAGAAAATGTTAATGTGTTTGTAGATAGAATGTGTAGGATTTGGGAGTAGATTAGGATGTAAGCAGGAGGGGTTGAATTGTTCTGATGTGGTTGGTCGGGACGGATTTCAAATTAGGTGCAGTGGTTGGACTTTTTGACAGTGGGCATACTTTGCTGGTTTTTAATTATAATCCGTGTTTCTTCCTCTCTCAAAGTAAACTGTACATACTCATCTTTGAAAAAAAAAGGTTAACTGTACATTTTGGGGATTTGGTGCCCCTGCCTGGCATCCAGTGATGTGATGCAGACCGTACCGTTAGTTAAAAACGGCACATGCACGTCTGTGCCTCCTGTAGTCTTGTTCGGGTAAATTTTTTCTGCTCCCCTGTTGCTTTCAGTCTGTTACTGTTGTTCTCAAGCCTCTGGAATTGATGCAAGTGTAGAAGAAGCATGTCCTAGTTTAGCAAGTGGTATGCCTAGTTTGTGCCGACTATGAGTCATGAGTTGCGCCGCCTAAAAAAAAGAGTCATGAGCTGCGCATTTAATTTTTCTATATATGTTTTTAGCTTTTGTTGGCGTTATATTTTTATATGTCTAGGCTATGTGCTTTATTAGTTGATTCATAACGCAGGAAATCACAATTATCCAGTTGTTATCTAGAGAAATATATGTTTCTTTTATGAGTTCTTGCCGGGACGATTACAACAAAAAAAAATGTTCCAAAATAGGATAGTGTGAGACACCATCAAAACAGCGGTGACTTCTTCATAACGCACACAAAAATAACAACTTCCCAATTTTTCCACGGATAATGTGTGTTTCATTATAAGTTGTTACTGAGACCGTTACGAGAAAAGAAGAACCTCCGAAATGGGGGTGATGCACAGCGTTGAACTAAAATACCAAATAAATAGGGCCCAACCTTTCTAATCATTCCATTTCATTTAGCTCCCCCACAACAATAATTCAAATTCTATTATATACTAGCTTGGTTGGTGATGCAAGTGTGTTTGTATTTGATTAGCAATTTAGCGTTTATCTTTTGATTTCCTGGTTGGTTAAGGATCCAGCACAACAAGTTGCCCCTCCTCACGCTCAAGTGGGCGCTTCAGACCAAACCGTGACGTTCATGAACCATGCTAATTAATTTCTCCGTGTCTTTGGCCTTTGTCGACGTTATATTTCTATAATGCTAGGAGTCTCCTCTAGGTTCTGTTTGACACAACCTTTTAAAATAATTGATTAGATACATGCATCCAATCTTTTCAACAACAACAACATGGAAAAAAAATACTGTTGCTGAGCAACAAAGTTATGGCACGAAAGAGTTCCTGACACGGAGGAAGGCTGTGTTTGGTTTGTTACCAAACCGCGCCACAGCTTGCACGCCAGAACTACAGCAAGTTAAGGCAGGTGTTTGATTGCATGCCGTAGGTTAGGCGTGCCGCAACGGCGCCGTAGCAGCGTAGTTCAATTTTGCTGCCGAGCGATGCCTAAGGTGTGGCGAACGATTTCTTCGCCGCAGGTTCGGCGCGGCCGCTGTTGCGGCGTGGCATGCTTAGCCGGCGTCCAAACGCGCCCGAAATTCCAAAGTGGAACCAAAAGAATTCCTTCTATAAAGTTCGCAAAGGGACTAAAAAACCGGACCCACAGTCTATTAAGCTATCAGTGCCAGCGTGTTTTTGCTGATAATTCGCATCACCTTTTTGGTTTGCTGAATTGTTTTAAGATGCTACCACACTACAAGTTGGTGCTCCAGAGCCCAAACCAACCAGAACCGTGGCGTCCCTGATCAAAAAACGTTGCATTGGTTTGTCTCGTTCGGGCGTGATGAGGAATGGAAAGTTGCCATGCCATGCCAATCTGTGGCCTGGGGGTGTCTGCCTGTTTGGTGGTGCTTGGCACCAATCCGGGAAAGCAATTGAGTGGCAGCCGGGAGTATCGGAGGCCCACCAGCCAGACCACACAACTCTGCTACTGCTACAGTTGCGTTTGCTTCTGACGGCGGCGATCCAGAGACTGACTGACTGACTGAGGGCTTGAGTATGATGGGTTCTCTTCCACGGTTTTTTTTTCAAGTGAACTTGCTCTGGAACCTCAACAAAAGTGGATGGTGTGTGTGTGTAATGTGGCTGCTGTGGCCCTTTTTCTGTAGTTCTTTTTTGAAATATTATTTCTGGGTGGTGTAGTTACGTTGTTGCTGGCCAATACTCCCTCCTTCCTTGTTTATAAGGCATGAGACAACATGACATGGTCTCCTAAATCATACTTTGACTATTCATTTCTTCTATATTATATTAGTTATGGCTATGAATTTATACTCATTGGAAAGTATGTTTGATTACAAATCCAACCATGTCAAATTTATATGATAAAAAGAAAAAAATTGATGGGTAAATTATTGGTCAAAGATCGTAAAGTTTGAATCTCGTTTTACGTGTACGTCTTATAAACGAGGAAGGAGGGAGTAGTTATTATTATTATTAGGGGAAACATTAGCGGCAAACATTTGTACATAGCTTTGAGGTCATATCGTTATGTAAAAATGTTGGAAATGGTTGAGCTAAAGTGGTTATAGAGTACGTAGTG
Source organism: Echinochloa crus-galli (assembly GCA_900205405.1). Classification (NCBI taxonomy): domain Eukaryota; kingdom Viridiplantae; phylum Streptophyta; class Magnoliopsida; order Poales; family Poaceae; genus Echinochloa; species Echinochloa crus-galli. The sequence continues at coordinate 4,311,807 of OAMR01000022.1, read as the reverse complement.
GACAAGGACAGGGCCGGTGCATCTTCTTACTAGGGGCCTGTTTGGTTCAAGGTGACTTATTTTAGGTGACTTGTAGGGACTAAACTTTAGTCAATTGTCCTGTTTGATTGTACGGACTTAAAGTGACTAAATGTAATTAAAGTGACTGAACAAAGATCATACTACCCTTGCAGCCTTGGTTGGGTGCGGACCCGGTGGGGCATTTAATGAGGGTAGTGGGGGGAAAAGTCAGTAGAAGTCCCAAGAAGTCACCAAAATGGGACTTATGGACTTATGGGGTAGGGACTAGAGTTTAGTCCCTTTTAGTCACCCTGTTTGGTATTTTTGGGACTAAAAGGGACTAAAGTTTAGGTGAAAAAAGTCAGGGTAACCAAACAGGGCCTAGATACGCCCGTGATCATTTTGTTTCTTTTATTAGGAAAAAAAACTCAAAAAGAAGAAGCTCTCAGTGCACTAAGCACTTGTACTTTGTTCTTGGTGGCCTGCACGGAGAATAATTCGGGCGACGGCGATGATGGTGCCGTTGAGATCCTGGACGCGCTGGTTAGAGCTCAAAGTGGAGCAACTACTCCATTATGGGGTTTTTAAGTGATTTATTATTTTGGAATATGTGTGGCGAGGAATCTAGGTGCCGGATGCCAGGGGGAGCTGGTGCAATGCACTGCAAATTTTGCATCTGGCACCTGAGTCACTAGCACACACAAGTTTCTCCCAGCACTTTTTCTTAGAAAAAGAAAAGGAATTGTGTGCATATCTAGAAGGCTTTTCATCACGAGAAAAATGGTATGGCATTGGCATGGATTAGAGGGCATCAACCGTGACCGAACTATAACGTTGTAGTATTAGCCAGTGATCTCGGAATATAGTCAAGAGCAGGCCCATGAATCCGGACATTGACCGGATTCGCCACTACTTTTGCTTAAAGTCATCGTCAAAGTCATCTGTGCTTAGAGTGAATTATGTATTTATGCTTAAGGTAGGTACTAATTATCCCTTGTATATTAAGAGAAGGCATATAACCTCAGACTGTAATCGGATACAGACAAAGCATTGATCCTGCACAAAAAAGGTAGCATTGAAGCTCAAAATTTCATCATAGGAGCTCTCCGTACACTCCCGATTCTCAGAAGATCCATGGAGTCCACGTAAGCTCCAGCGAATCCCACGCACTCGCGCACCGCCACCCCCTCGACCCACCACTCACCGGCCGCCACGTGGGTCGTGCCGCCACTAGCTGTCTCCCCCAGCCCCCTTGCACAACCGAGGAGAAATTTGCAATCTCGCCATCGTTAAAAGTGGGCTTCGCCCAAATGCAATCCCGTAAATGGGTTTCGCCCCTTTGCCATTATAAAAGCATGCCAACACGCTAGAATGCCTTTCTTTTCCTTTCTAATTCATTTAATTAATTTCTCTATTATTTGGACCATCTTGCCCTCATCCTCCTGCTGCTCGCCCCATCTTCCTGCTTGCCGACGCCGCATCCTCCTGCTGCTCGCCGTCACCGCGTCGTTCCTCCTGGCCGCCGACGCTGCAGGTGTCGGCGCGGCTGCTGCACGCGCGGGGCAAGACCTGTCTCTTATACAATCTGGACCACGCCTTCGAGCCCCTCGCGGCGGCGCACCTCCAGCTCGTCGCATCGGCGCCGCTAGTCGACGCGTTGCGACCGCTGCCGGACCTCGCGCGCCACCTCCCACTCCGCCTCCACCGCTGGGGCCCTCTCCGTTTCCTCCGCCTCTTCCCACGCGTGTTCTGCCTCCGCGCCCCGCTCCCGCTCTCCCTCACCCCACCGCCGTGGACTTCCTAGCAATCTCCAGCTCCCGTGCTGCCGGCCGGAGCTCCGCAGGCAGCCGCGCCCCTCACCTCTTCCCCTCCGCTTCTCCAGTGCCGCACATACCTCTTCCCCTTCGCTCAAGTTCGGCCGTCGGAGGGTGGCGGGCGGAGAAGCGGTGCGGGCGTGCGGAGAAGCGGCGAGCGAAGCGGAGAAGGCTACGGGAAAGAGAAAAAAGGAAAACGATGACCGACGTGTGGGTCCAGGGGCATTTTGGTCAGATCACCTGAGAAAATGAGTGAAATGGACTGGAAATGGAAGAAATGGCATTCTAGCGTGTTGGCATGCTTTCATAATGGCAAAGTGGCGAAACCCATTTACGGGATGGTATTTGGGCGAAGCCCACTTTTGATCATGGCAAAATTGCAAATTTCTCACAACCGACGGATGAATCCCGTGGACGGACAGGGCGCGAGGCGGCGCTAACGGTAAAGCCGAAGCCAATGCCATGTGGGCCTCCGCTCGGCACGTGGTGGGCCCGTCCCGCTTTTGAGAGAGGAGAGAGAGAATGTCAACGGGAGCTGTTGGGCTTGGGGGGCGGTAAATGATGATCACGGCCGTCGGCGGTGAGTGGGTGTCATGTGGCTGGCTGGATGGACGGACGGACGTGATCTATGGCTGAGCCGGTAGGGTTCGCTGACCTTCTTTTTTGAACTAACTTCAAAAAGTGATGGAGCTGTTGTTTATCGAACCTCGAGCCGTTGACATTTTCTCCACTAGTATGTCTCTCTGTTCTTTTGTGAGCTGTGCATTTATCTAATTACGTACCTGTTTTATTTTTCACGCGATGCTTTTAGGGAATGAAGAATGCTACAGTATAACGCAAAGTAAATGAAATCCAGCCGAGACCAAAGATCGATAATGCAAGGCGGAGTTGAATTTTAGAGAAACTGGTGTCCAAAGATGCGGCCAGCGGTAGTGGATTGACGAGGAGACAGTTAATTGACGAAACACAGGAGAACAGCTGAATTCTTTCCCAACTTGACTTTATTAAATTCCAAACAAACCCAGTGATCGAGGATGAAACAAGTGGCAAACAAGCTGGAAGGAAATTCCTCGGGGGAGAAGAACAGGGTCACGTTTCTTGTTAGGATTTGAAGCCCAGTCGCTATAAGGCCGGACCAAAGCCCAAATTCCTCCATGAGAAAGCAGCAGGCCCGTAGAACCAACCAAACGGGCCCACCCACGGCCTTCTTCTCGCGTCAGAGAGAGAAAAGGCCGTCTGGCGTGATCCACCAACCAGCCCGTCGAAAAAGGCAAAGGCAAAGGGGGGCGCAACGCAAAAGCGGTGACACGCACGCCGGGCGCACACGATTCTTCCTTCCTCTGCTCGCGTCCGTCTTCCCCACACGTCATTCCGCGTCCCCCCCTCCCCCACCTCTCCCCACACACTCCCGCCTGCACTCCGGCCGCGCCCGTCTCGCTTCCCATCCCATCCCGGCGGGGAGGAGGACCACGCCCGCGATGGCCGACGCGTACTGGAGGTACGCGGCGGCGGACCCGCGCCAGCAGCAGCAGCCGCCCCCCTCCGCCGCGGCCGGGGCCGGGGCGCACCCCGGCATGGGCGGCGCCCCGCAGATGGCGGCCGCAGGGGGGCAGCAGCCCATGAAGCGCCCCCGCCCCGCCGAATTCTCAGGTTCGCTCGCCCGCCCGCCTCTTCCCCTGTCCTGCACGCCCACCCCCGCGATCTGATCCGCGCGTCGTCGTCGTCTGCGTTACCTGTTGGCCTGCAGCCGGCCTGCCTCGCTCGATCTGTTCGTGGGCGGAGGCCGCGCCGGCTGTTTCGCGGTTCCGTGCGCGCTGCCGTTGCTTGCGTGCGGTGCGCGAGTCCCAGTGGCTTCGGTGGCGAGAGATGCGCACTGCTGCTGTTGCGGTCGATTCGGTGACGTCTGTGTTGGCTTTATGCCGGACACGGGTGGATTTAGATTTTGGTGATGAATCCGTTCGCAGTCGGCAGATCTGCCTGAGTGCTCTCGGTAGATTTCGCGACTTGTCACGGTCACTTTAGTGCTGCTGTGGTAAAGACTGCTTTTGCTGGGTTTTATGTTTTTATTTCCAGTTTAGGATCTGTCTCTTATACACATCTAATTCAGCTCCCACCGACCTGTGATTGATTATTAGTAAACTTAAGTAGGCCAAACCCAATGGCAACAGGTAGTACTGGTTTTACCAGATTTCTCTGATTCACACAACATTAAGTACCTCCGCAGCTAATATTTAGTGAGTCATGTTATAAACAGAACAAGAGCTACTCTGATCGTAACTGACATTACGACAGTTTAAAAGGGCAACCTGGACTAGCAACTGTTATGGAAATATGATATTTACAGTAAAAAGGATCAGATATTTACAAGTGGAGAGAGAAACAGTTAATACTAGGCTGAAACTTGGGTAGCTTTCGACAGCGTTATCATTAATCCCTGAGCTGCATTGAATTCTTCCATCCACAAAAATCTGCGAACCTACAGTATGGCTTGAAATCTATATTTACTACTACTATTTTTTTCCGTTCCATAGATGGACCTGGTGCACCTGACATGACCGGCTATTATCCTCGCGATGAAGAAAGGGCAGGGTATCGTGCTGCTAGAGATACCGAGTCTCTTAATGCGTCCTACGAACGTTTTCTGCGTACCGGGGTATCAATCGTCGTGTTGTTGCATAATCATCATTCAAACACACAGTCAGCTAACACTTTGGTTGAACTTTCTAGCAAATTCAATCCTATGGTGCTGGACCTGCTGGAGACCCCATTAGGCCTGCCGTGGGAGGCAATGCTGGCTACCCGGTTGATGAACGTTCAATGATGGCTGCTAGGGGAATGGATAGCAGAAATATTGGTTATGGTGGCGGAATGCCAGAGCCTCCCCTCCCACCAGATGCCTCAAACACCTTATATATTGAAGGAATTCCTACTGGCTGTACGCGTCGAGAAGTTTCACGTATCCTTAAGTCTATATCTTTTCTTTCCCTGCACATATACTAAATAAACTGCAGGTGAGATCAAGTGCGATACACATCCATCTTTTAGCTATTGGTCCTTCACTTTTCCCCTAGACATATTCCGACTGTTTGTCGGTTTCCGTGAAGTTAGGCTTGTAAACAAAGAACCGAAACATGTAAGCTAATTATTTGATTTCTTTCAAGTCTTTGCCTCTTGTTTGCTATTGGCATATCTTTCTGACTACTTTGATATTGGCAGCCTGGCGGTGACCCTATTGTCCTCTGTTTTGTTGATTTTGCTGAAGCTACTCAAGCTGCTATTGCCATGGATGCTTTGCAAGGTGAAACTCATGAACTTGACATATACAGATACTTTCTAAACTATGTTCAGTTGGCACCAAGTCATTTGTTAGCTTTACTTCCTAAACTACTTTTGGTTGCATTAAGTCATATATGGATTTTCTTTATTCTTGAAAGCCCTGACAACTGTGTTCAGTTATTGGTCTTATCTGCATCCATTTTCCATGAACACCTCAAGTTTGTGTTGTATAGTTCTGAACTGAAACCTCATCTTTTACTGGCCATCCTATAAAGTATGCGTGAACAATTTAAACGTGATGCCTATTGCTGAAGTAGTAAAAGAGTAGTAATTTGTTCTTTCTGTGACCACCAGTTTAGTGTTATGTATATTATGCCGTGATATGACCACGAGGGTCGTGACATTTCACTTCATGATGTTTACTACCCTATCTTATTCTAGATATTGCTCATGGGCAGCACTTAGGCTCTGTGAAAGGGGTCAATGTCCGGATTTCTTGAGGCATTTCTTTCCAGCATTTCTGTTTCTAGTAAGCTTAATAATTCAGAGTTTGCTGTGATGTCGTGCAAGAATATGTTAATCACGGTGTTCAGTGTTGTCCCAATGTTTGCAAGCTGTTTGTTGATTCAATTCTCCATCTATAATGAAATATATAGACACGACATATGGCACGATGAAAATCACAAAGCTCTACGGTTGATTTTGCAGGCTACAAGTTTGACGAGCATGATCGCAATTCATCCAATTTGCGCCTGCAGTTTGCTCGTTTTACGGGTCCAAGGGGAAATTCAGGACCTGGTGGACCTCGCGGTAGGCGATAAGTTGGAGTTCGGATTGCCAGGTGATTTACAAGTCTGCTCATTCGAAGTGTTTTTTCTGAAACGACCCAAAGTTTAAACTTTTGATGTGACAATAGTGTTAATAAATTACTTCTATCTCTTTTTTGTAGGCATGATCGTGTCGAATACCCATGAGGGATGTTGTTCCAGTGATATTACCCCATAGTAGTAGGATCCTTAGCTTGTGCCTTGAGTGGTTCCAGCTTTGTGACCCTGGGCTTGCTAGATGTCTTCTAGGCAGAATGGACTAGCTGTACTTTATAGGTCAAAACGTTTGGGCAATCCCATAGACGTAATGCCTATTGTTGAAGTTGTTTGTAATGTGCTGATTTCTATCTCGAGGCAGTTTTTCCATTTAACCGGTGGATTTGACGAGTGTGTTGACCTGGCTGTGATGCATTTGAGAGCCTGCATATTCTCCATGGCGCATAAAGGTTTCTTAGTCTGTATTCCATGTGTGTCTATTTATACGCTCATGCATTTTTTTTGCACGCGCATCAGTCTCGGATCTGGCATATGTGCTCAGGAAGCTTGTTCCTGTTTATTGGATTATTAACGCCCTGGGCACTGGATGATCACCGTGGCAAATGTCCAGTGGCGGCCTCCGCTTCCATGGTTTGCTGAGCCTGATGAATGGTGTACAGACTAGAGCACCCACTGCAAAAGGAAGTGAGGCTGTATCGTTCTTGAGCACGAAGAAAGAGCTCGCGGCCAGCCTCGGCACCCAGCTCCTGGTCGAGGTGCACCGCCGCCAGCGAGGTCCGCGCACGCATTCCTCGCCGTACCTTGGGATGGAGGATGTACATACAATTGTACGTCTCGAGGTATAAAGCAGGAATTACAAATATATAGAATATATATAAAAAAAAAACTGCGGCATCCATCCCAGTTTCCTTCGCTACGCTAATTGAATCATATCTGACAACTGCTGAGGCAACACAGTTCTGTGCTGTGCTGACTGCTGCGTGTTCTTTGCACCCAGCCCCTATCTAGACATAACCCAAGTACGTGATACTGGCAACAGTCAGAATCAAAGCATCACAACACAAGTGATGCTGTTCGATAAGTAGAATAGGCAACAGAGTCAGCATCAAATCATCACAGCACAAGTGACGACGCTGTTCAATCAGTAGAATAATATTAGCCAGAGGCAACACTGAGTAAGATCAAAACGCTAAAACACAAAGTGGTAATGTTTGCTGCAATATAGGTATAGAGGCAGGGGCGGAGCCAAGAATTGAGTATAGGAGGGGCCGTGAACGAAGCAAAATAGAAGCTAAAGGAATGAAGGGACAAAAAAACTAAATAGAATTAAGTGATGTCATGCCCCTGCGATGTTGCGGGATTTCTTTAAATAAAATTTGAAGGTAAAATTAAAATTAAAAATATTAAGGTGATTGTATTTTTACAAACGACATTATACATGACTTTAAGGTAAAATTTAAAAGTAAAAACACTAATGTGGTTGCATGACAACATTCTTTTGCAAATAATATTATACATGAAAATATGTTTATTGTATCCACAAAGACTAATAATAATTGCATTCACGGATATTATTAGCTTGTATGTTGAGAGAAATAAAATTAATGGCTCTTAGTTGGGTGCATCTATATAGGTTATATAGATAAACAGGGGGAGATGATGATGGTGGCCGCCGGCAGCGGCGGTTCGTTCCCTTTTCTTCAACCCCCGGCGTGCCCCGAGAAAGGCAGGCAGATCGCTGCCTCACATGGCGCTCACATGGATGGACGATGCATGCGCGCAGCGTTGCCGATCGAGCTCCCGATCCGTCACTGTTCACTGCTACTACAAGTCTACAAGTGTGTAAAGGCGCCAGCGCGTTGCCTTGCCTTTCTCTCTTCAGCTAATAATAAGCTCCTGTTGCCAATTCCTGTGGCTGTGAATCTGTAATGCGATGCGAGTGACGACGACAAGGGTAAGTAATCTTAATTGTATCATGCTAATCGAAGTGCCATTGTTAATCTATATGCAGCTCTTGGCTCTTTATGTAGTTTTTCGGCACGTGGTAAAATCTTAGTTTATTGCCACTATTACTCTATTATATCACGGCAAAAGAACACAGTGTACGGTGTGCAATTACGCACCACACACTAGCTTATCCTACCATCACATCGGATAGATCATCAAAGTCGACATGACATCTACTACATTCCCTTATCATGAGATAGGGTCTTTCACCTTGGATTTATTGATCAATAGTTTGAGCAAGGAGGTGAAATGGGCACCTAATCAGACTCCCACTGTGTGGTTTATTGATAAAAGATTTGGTGAGGATGTCAGGTTGGTTGATGAAACCCAAATGTCTACAATGTTTGAAATGTACAAGTCTGAGATGAGGTGCCAGGTTATTGTTACAATCTTTGACAAAGACGTCGTTGCTGACCATGAATATGATTGCTTAGAGCCTTTATGTGTGTTGACACCTGATCACCCTAATTATGAGGCGCCACCAGCACAATCTGAGGTGCCACCTGATGCCAATGGCCACAATGAACCTAGCACAGGTGATGGAGTGTCTGCATCTAAGGTAGCAGATTCACAAGCTGCTGCAGCTGCTGCAGATGCTTCGGAGCCTGACCGTGAGCCTGACCTCTTTGACAATGAGGAAGAGTACGTCGGTGTGGATGACGAACATGTTTACATGACAGACCCACCTGCACAACCTAGCACACAACCACCTGAGTATGCTGACAATATTGGTGCTGATGCTAATAATTCTGCTGCTAATAATCTTGCTGGTGAAGGAGGTCTTGATGCTGAGGTAGAGGTGAATGATGCAGATCCACAGGAGATACATGTTGTTCATGATGCTGAAAATCCAACCATCAAGTTAGGAGCCAAGTTTCCTGATATCATATCATTCAGGAAAGCAATTAGGCATTTTGCTGTGCTGAAAGGCTTTGAATTTTCTGGACTTAAAACAGACCAGACCAGATTCATTGCCTTTTGTGCTGCAGAGGGTTGTCCCTGGCGTATACATGCATCTAGGATTTACGGTGAGAAGACAATACAGGTATATTATCTTGTACTCTATGTTTTTGTTACTTGGAGTGTATGTTTTCTATGCATTTAGATCAAAGTGTTTGCTTGTTTGCTTGCTTGTGCAGATCAAAGTGCTACCCGCAGACCATAGTTGTGCCACTACCAAATTGAGGGTAGGGAAGATTGCATCCCAAGGCTGGTGTGCTGATAGGCTAGCAGATTGGTTGAAGAAAAACCCAGACAGGAAGCCAATTGAAGCAAAGGACAAGTTAGAAGGAGATTATGGTATCAAGCTCAGGTACTCCAAGGCTTGGTCAGGTATGAAGCTAGCCTTACAGCAAATTCATGGTAAATATGAAGAGAGTTTCCAATTATTGTTCAATTGGAAAGCATGTAAAGGACTTGAGACTGCAGTTGGCCATGTATTCCCAGAGGCAGAGTACAGGGAATGTATGAGACACTTATATGGTAACTTCATGAAGCACTATACTGGTGATGTATTCACTGACCATTTGTACCCTGCTGCAAGAAGTTACAGAGAGGGAATGTTTAAGTGGCACATGCAAAAGATCTATGATGTAGCCCCCGATGCTATAGATAACCTGCAACAGTATCAAAGTAGGATTTGGTATAGGTGTGGGTTCTCAGAGGCTAGTAAATGTGATTATTTGACTAATAATGTATCTGAAAGTTTCAATAGCCAGATTAAGAAGTTGAAGGGGCTGCTTGTTCATGAGTTAGTTGATGGTTTGAGGGAAATGATAATGGAGAAAAGGTACCTTAGAAAGGTGATTGGAAGGAATATGAAAGACAGAATAGTGCCTGGGGTGATGAAGGACCTCAATGCCATTAGCCAGAGCCTTAGAGTTGTCAAAGTTTCAGTTAGTGATGATGAGTTTGCCGAGGTCACACTACTTGATGCATGGAACAACACCAAGAGGCATACTGTTGACTTGGTGAACAATAATTGTTCATGCAGAGAATGGCAGCTAACAGGAAAGCCTTGCAAGCATGCCTTAGCATGGATCCTGTCCAATAGAGGTCTGAAAATTGAGAACTATGTTCATGAGTACTACACAGCTGACAGATTTAGAGAGGCATATGCAGGTAGAATTGAGGCTATGCCAGACAGATCATCTTGGCCTGATGTTGACCTTGGCTTCAAAGTGCTCCCACCTCTACAGAAAAGAGCAGCAGGTAGGCCTAAGAAGCAGAGAATTAGAGGATGTCTTGAGAAAAATGCCACAAAAAAGAAGGTGAGATGCAAGAGATGTAAAGGGTTTGGCCACTTCTCCAAGACTTGCAAGCTAGCTGAGCCTGGAGAAGATGGACAGCCTGCACCTGCACCTACAAAACCATCGAAGAGGTATCTTGCCTTGTTGTACTGTCTTGCACTGTCATTCATATGAATCTGATGCTAACTGCAATGTCTGTCTATTGTAGGAAGAGACAAGATGGAGATGAAGACGATGTTGGAACTTCCCAACCCAAGAAGAAGAAGACGAAGTCCCCTAAGAAGAAGAAGTCCCCTAAGAAGAAGAAATCTCCCAAGAAAAAGAAGAAGACACCACTGAAAAAGAAGGAGAAGAAGGCTGCAACTGCTCCACCACCTAGTGTTGTGAGAAGCCTAACAGATTTGCTGGGAGTGTAGAGTCACTTTAGTGTAGGGTCCTTTAGTGTACCATCTACTAGTGTTGTCCCACCTGATTTGGTGATCAATGTTGATCACTTTTGATACTGATGTGAAGTCTATGTGAACTTGTATCTGTGATCAGCACTTGGTATGAAGCTATCTAGGGACATATGTCTATGTTATGATCTAGGGTTATCTATGAACTTCCAACTTGTTATGATCTGTCTTCTATCTATGTTATGATGCCAGCTAGCTTGCTTTTGATCTGTCATATATCTGAGAATTCAATTGATATTGCATAAAGGGTACCATTGCATAAATGAACATTGTGAACTTGTTATGACACATGACACATGACACATGACATAATAATTCCATTCCATTGGATACACTTCCACATACAGTAGGAAGATCACTTCCACATCACTGACACAAGCATCCCTATCACTACACCTACACATACTGCAACAAATACACGAACATCAGTGGCTAATTGCTGCTTTGGCTCACACTTTTGATGCTTCAGATCAACAATTTGATGCTTCAGATCACCCATCTCATGCCTCAGATCACCCATTTGATGCCTGAGATCACCAATTTTGTCATTTAGAGCACCAAGTCGCATCTTCCGATCTCCTCTGCCATCTCCAAATCCATGACCATCTCCTTCCTCCCGACTGCATTGCTGATACCGTCGTTGCAGGTATGATGCGTACTCTGCCTCGGACTTGATGAATCCACATGTCCGTGGGTCTTCCTGCTGGAGGACAAGGCAAATCCGACGAACAACTGAGTACCAAAATCAAATAAAATTCGAAGAAATTGAAGAAATCGAACCACAATCATCTGACCTTGATGTTATTCGGGCACTTGATGAACACCTCATTATACGACGCCTCCTGCTTGCTCCGAATCACAATCAACCGAACGCCGCATCTAGGACACTCAATAAGAGGCAGCTGCATCCCCGTGCTACCACTTCCCCTCGCGCTCGACTCGGAAGCAATCTTCATCCCCGCCATGGCTGCTCTGCTCCAAGCTTTGAGGCACAAATGGCGGTGGCCGCGCCGACACCACAACCGCAGGCAGGGGAAGAAGCTAGGGAAGAAGCGCGGCGTGACTGGGTGGCGACGGGCGGCGGCCGGCGGCCGGCAGAAGCGGAGAGGAAGCTGGGGCTGGGTGGGTGGGGACTCGCGGCTGGGAGCCTTATCCGCTCGGGGACAGGGGCAATCTGGGCCATACGGGTTTCGCGTATTCGTATACGCGCCTGCAGGTGGGCTCGACGTCGTTCCAAGCGTACAAAATGGCAGCACTCAGGTAGAGGTCGAATTGTAATGGCAGTTTTCCAATTTGATGAATTGTAATGGCAGTTCTCTGATCTGTGACATTTGTAATGGCATATATCAAATTAACCCTATATAGATACGAGTAGGAAGTGAGTAGGTCATCGAGCGCGACACTTCACATTCACGGTGTTTAGATGGAGGAAACACTTGTGAGTTGAGGAACAATCCATTTAGACCATTGAGTATAAGATATTTGTGCTGAATTAAGAGAAAGAAAATAACATTAAATATATATTAATTATATAACATAAGGGTATATAGAGGGATTAGTTAACATTGGGGGGTGCCAGGCCCCCCTCAGCCCCTCCCTCCCTCCGCCCCTGTATAGAGGAGTCTGAATCAAAACTTGAAAACTCAACCGATTCCATTCTGGTGTCTCGCAGCATATAACATAGTCTGCGCCAATATTATTCTAACCCAACACATGCATCGTCTAACATCTGAGCATGATCGAGGCAGCTACAAATGAAAGATACACAGCTTTGATAACTTCACTCCATCCAAACTAAACTAGAGCACCCACTGCATAAATCTGTTCTGTATACTGTATCGTTCTGACCTGTGCTTGAGAAGGAAGAGCTTACCACCAACCTCAGCGGGGCGCTCCACCTCGATGCCCGCAAACACCACAAACCTTTCCCAGCCAGCGCTGTGCGGGCACCTCGTCACAAAGAACCTGGCATGGCAGAACGTGGAGCTGCCAAGGTACACGAGATGGGACGACAAGCTGATCCACCCAGGCGGTGTGAACTCCCTCCAACTCAAGTCAATTGCCTTGGGGGGAGCCACAGTGAGGTCCAAAGCACAGACGGAGCTTTCCTCGCCGTAGTCACTTGTGAGGCCGAACCAGAGGTTGAGCTCTTGGTCGTACTGGATGTGACCACACAAGGGTAGCGTCCAGTCGCCAGCCTTGGTCCAGAGGCCACTCACCACATTGTATGAGTGGGTGCCCAGGGTTTTCTTGGATACCCAGATGCTGGAGCCGCCAACCAGCGCGTAGGAGGTGAAGTGAGCAGGGTCTCCCTCCACCTCAGGATCATACGAGTGCGTGTAGGGCGGTGGCGGCAGAGGGTGGCAGTACCAGTCATGGTGACTCCTGATGGAGCAGTCACTGTCGTAGATGAGGCTTTCGAAGCAGTGCTCGCGGCTGTTGTATGATGTACAGGTCGTTCCCGACGGCCAAGGAGACAGGTACATATTTTGGCTGGGTGAGACTGCTTAGGGTGCGGACGGAGTCGGTTTCTGCGTGGTAGAGGAGGGTGCGGGCGGTCTGATCAGTTGCAATCACCTTGTCGTCGTTGTAGTTACTCTTGTTGCCAGGTAGCAGCATGAAACCCAAAGATCCCGGACATGAGAATTCGGAGTAGGGGGGCATGAATTTTATGGCAGCCGGCGGCAGTTGAGCCTCCACCAACGGCGGTGGATCCGTGAGTAGCGCATCTCTTTTACCGTTCTCAAAGAAGAGGCGCGCCATGTCGATGCGGCGCAGGAGGAAGTTGCGGCGACTGACGTCGTCAGTCACCAGATACACTAACCGCCGGAAACTCATGAAGCCCTCGATCTTCCTCGCGCGCGGATCTGAAGGGGAAAAAATAATAAACTCTTGTCACCCTATCTTACGATGGAATCAAGCACAAACATTTATCACAATAATATATACTAGCCTACCTAAGGATGAAAACGAATCAGAGGTCTAATCCAAACACAGAATTGAAATCTTCGCAGAGGCAAGTAAGGTAACAAGGCAATCCGGTGTCATTTGAGAATGATTCATATATGAACCGGAAGCAGCTATGAATCCAAACGTACCTCCTTCCGAAGCCCGCTCGCTGCAGATGCTGCAGGAGGCTGGGCAAAGGCGGAATTTTTCGGGTGGAGACGACGGGACGGAAGCCACCGACCTTGATTTGCGGTGAAGACGAGAGGGGAGCGGCGGCGGCTGCGAGCAGACGGGGGAACAAATCTAAGCAACTCCAACAGTTCCCCAATAACAATCTCCTTTTCCTATATTCCTAGCTAAAGGGGATTGAGAGGAAAAAATATATCTCCAACAGATCCCCTTTCTATTCCTCTTTCCCTATAATTTTTTCTCAACCCCCTTTTATCCCTCCCCTCTCCCCAATAGAAAGGGGAACAAATCCCCCTCCCCTTTCCTTCTATCTGCTCGCCGCCGCTCGCAAGAGCCCATCCGCCTCGCTGGCCGCGCGCCGCTCGCCGACGGCGCCCCGAGCACGATTGCCTCGCCGGCCGCCAGAAGCTCGCCGGCGGCGCCCCGAGCACGTCTGCCTCGCCGGCCGTGAGAAGCTCGCCGCCGGCGCTCCGAGCAATACACATCTAGATGTGTATAAGAGCGGCGCGCCGCGCCGCGAGCACCGCCCGCCGGCTGGGCCCTAGCACGGCTGCCTCGCTGGCCGCTCCGCGCCGCCCGCCACGAGCACCGCCCGACCACGGGGCCGAGCGCCGCCGCCGCGCTGCAAGCCGGCCGCGCGCCGCCGCGGCACCGTCCCTGCGCCGCCGCTTGCCGGCCGCCGTGCCGAGTGCCGCCGTCGCTGCATCGCCCGGGCGCAGCCACCGCCGCCTCGGCCATGCGCCGCCGCCCTGCCCTGCGCAGCTCGCCGCGGCCGCGCGCCGCCCCACCTCCTTGTCGCGCACTCCGCCCCGCCTCCTCAACGCCTGGCCGCCCGCCCCCACGCCGTCGAGCTGCGCCGGCCCGCCTCGCGCTGGCCACCCCCGCGAGCGACCGCCGCGGCGCCGCGTGCTGCCCAGTCGCCACCGCGCGGCGAGCTGGGGAGCGGCGAGCCGTGGCCCGACCACGCGCCGGCGAGCCGTGGTCCCTTGCCGCCGGTTGGCCGCGCGCCGGCGAGCCATGCTCGGCCCGTGCCGGAGCCGTCGCCCGACCCAGCACCGGCGAGCCCACGCCGGCCGCCCGCGTCGCGCCGCCGCCCTGCCCTGCGCCGGCCGGCCGCTGGCCGCCCGTTCCGGTCGCCGAGGGAACAAGAAGAGGCCGCCGTCCCTGCATTTTGACGGTAGGATTAGAGCGCGCTCCAGGACGCCCGACGCCCGCGCCGCCCCCGAGTCCCGTCCGCCTTAACCTAAACCCTCACGGCCGCCCTCCCCCGACGCCCGCGCCATGCCCCGTCCCCGACGCCCGCGCCGTGCCGCCCCCTCCCTTCCTTTCTCACTCGCCGCTCCACCCGCCCATCATTGCCGCCACCCTCCCAATGCCCCTCAGCGCCGGCGGCGTCCATGCGCGGCCCCGCGGGTGACCGAATCCGCCGCCCCAGATCCGCTGCCGTCTCTATGAGGTCCGCCGAGCTCACGGTCGATTTGTGCCCCTATGCTTGGGTCCGCCGAGCAGACGGGGGAAGAAATCGTCGAAGATATTGGCGTGACGGCGGCTCTGAGGAACGAAAAGGCCTAGCTAGGGTTATGCCCTGTTCTCCTCGCGCTCCGCCGAGTTTTACTTTGCCAATTGGCTCGGTAAATGTTCCAACGGTACAGTGGACGCTACCCATCATGGTTTAAATCTGGTGCTCACACCTTTTTTCTAAAAATTTTAAGAATTTATCGGCGCCGTGCGTTAAGTTGTAAGCGTCGTTTTCGTTGACAAAGAGACGCCAATGGTGACTTCGAGAATCTCCAGATCTACTGGGTGCTTAGTCCTTTGAAGATGCTCATAAGGGTAGGGTTTGCATGTGTGAGCGTCTACGTTGTACTGTGTAATTCTAAAAAAAATAATCGAGTCATCTTTGTCTAAAAAAACTAATCGAGTCATCTTTGTCTAAAAAACTAATCAAGTCATCTAAAATTAAAGGAAAAAAATACATTCCACAACCCCACAACAACTATTGGCGTTTTCTGATTTCTCTTGATCGCAAAACTAGATATTTGACGCCCTTCGAATCTCCAAACGTTCTGTTTGTATCTTTTGTTGGTTCAATGACGGTTTAACTGAAGTGACACCATGCCGCTGTCCTCATCACGTCAGCCGTGAGAAGTAAATTAATCGTTAATGATAGTTTATTTTGAGGGGTCAACTAGACTTTCTAAAAATATTATATATATATGCAATTAAAAATTCTAGATCTAATTCAACCTTAGAAAAATCGTTTTATATATTAAAAATTTAAAATTACTTTTATATTTTCTCTAAAATCATGCTCTACTCTAATAGTGGCTAGTTAGGAGTTATTTTGTTATTCTATTTTTCTAAAACCATGATTAGAAACTCTGAAATTCAGAAAACTTTTATTCTTATGCATCGGCTAATTGCACCAATGAAACAGAGCAGGTTTGCCCTGTTTTTCTTCCATAAGATCGTTGTGGCTCTTTCCACTACCATAGGTGTATTTAATTCGAGGTTGTACCTACAAACTTAAGCTAAAATATGTTATTTTGATCGCAACAGGGGTAAAATCACAATTGCACTTCAAAGTTACCCCTATTTTTAAGTGCAATTATGATTTTGCTCCTGTTTTTTTAACTTTGTGATTTTGCCCTCTATTATGCACAAGTCAATGCGATTTTGTCCCAGTCAACGGTCAAAACAGGGGCAAATACACAAAGACCAAGGGCAAAATCGCATTGACTTGTGAATAATGGAGGGCAAAATCACAAAGTTAGAAAAACAGGAGTAAAATCACAATTACACTTTAAAGCAGGGGCAAGAACACCATTGTCTCAAACTAAAAATACCTCTCAAGATAAAGATATTTATGTGGTACCTTATATAAAGGGGTAACTTTGACAAAAGGTAATTTAGCTGGAAGGAATTGGAACGGTAGCATTAAATGTTGCTTTTGCAACATAAATAAAACTATCCGGCACCTTTTTTTTAATGTCGCTTTGCTAGATTTATTTGGCGTTGCGTTAACATATCTTTTAACCTACTCCCCCCGGTTAGTGTACGGCATATGTTTGGTAATTGACTTTATGGTATTGATGTTAACTTGAAGAAACAATTGCTAGTAGGGGCATCGGCGTTATGTTGGGCTATTTGGTAGTTGAAACGGCATTGTGTTTGACAAATCTCCTACTAAAACTTATATGTAGGTACTGTTCAGAGGGTCACACCACAATTGCAACCATCCAATGAGGATAAGAAGCTGATGCAGCTTGCATGCCAAAGCTTAGAGACGACGGCCATGCAAATTTTCGTCAATCATGGATGGAGATTTCGTAATAGAATTACTTACTAATGTTTTGTCATCCAAATTATTATTGGTCTTTTTTTAATGCAGACGGAGGTGCTGCAAACTTTTGTAATAAATGGCTCTAGCTTCTTTTGAAGTGAAGGCCGGAACTTTTTATCCATTATTAAAAAAAAGACCTCCAAGCTGGTGGGCCGCGCGGGCTCGCTGACGTGCCCATATTAGTCACTTCAGATTCGCTGTTGAGGGCTCCTTTGGCAGTCTCTTCTCCCGCCGGGATCCCGGCTCCTTCCCGGGGAAGCGCTCCCGACCAAGGCAGACCGGACGGCTTTCCCCGGGAAGCCTGCGGCGGGGATCGAACTCCCAAATCAGCCCTGAGGGTGAAGTCCCTGTCAAGGATGTAGTAGCTGTTGCCACCACCACCGGCCAAGGAGATGGGCCCGCCGCCGACGGCCAAGGAGATGGGCGCAAACTTTGGCACGCTGAAACTGGGTGCACTGCGGACGGAGTGCGATTCGGGGTCGTAGAGGATGACACGGCCTGTGAGGTCAGTGGCAACCACCTTGCCGTTCCTGCCGTTGTCCCCACCGCCACCGGGGAAGAGCATAAACTGCATATGATGATTACCTACATCGGATGTAGGAGGATCAAACCTAAGAGCAACCGGCGGCAGTTCAGCCTCCTCCAACAGCGGTGGATCCAGAAGAAGCGCGACATGTCGATGCGGCGCAGGAAGAAGTTGCGGCGACTCACCAGATACACGAACCGCCGCAAACTCATGACGTACGTCCTCTTCCTCGCGGATCTGAAGGGGAAAAAAACTCTCGTCACCCTCGATCTCTTCCGATGAAATCAAGCACAAACATCCATCACAACAATACGATCGATTATGAAAGCCTATGAACGAAGGGACAAAACCGAATATACCAAAGGTTTAACCCAAACACAGAATCCTTTGCAGAGGCAAGAAAGCTAACAACAACGTAATCCGGTGTAAACGATTCATATGAATCGAAAGCAGCTATATATGTATGTATCCAAATAAACGCACCTGGGGCTGGGCAAAGGCGGAATTAATTTTTCAGGTGCGGTGCGGACGACGGGAAGAAAAGCCGCCGACCTTGATTTTTCAGGAGCGGCGGCGGCTGGACCTGGGGAACGAAAAGGCTTGCCGTTTGGATACTGAATGAATTAGCTGGGAAATAGGAGATGGGATGGGAGCTTTCCATTACTAGGTAAATGCCCGTGCGTTGCTACGGGTATGATACATGTAACAAAGATAAAAAGATCACATAAAAAATTCAATTTTGATGGCTTTAGGGTCGCACCGAAGTCCATAAAAGTTAGTAATTTTATTTTTCGTAAAAACAAAGGTGTGACGTTACGACATTTGGTAATTTGCATGCCCCACATTTTGGTAATTCATTTTATTTGCTACGGACATAAAAATAAATATCGATTTAATCGAACATACACCAACTAAGTCATACATGTTTATTTATAATTACTCATTAAAATTAGCAGCAAATGACCTTGTGGCTAGTGAGCTGACGGAGACATTGAAGAGACTTACTCTTGATCAGTTTTATTACAATGGAGGAGACTTACTCTTGACCAGTTCTTATAAATGTACGGCATTCCCCATCGTATATAATCATCATCCATGTTAGGAACATATATCTTCACCTTGCTCTCTAATGATACAATGGCAAAAAACGTAAGAAATAATCTAGTGGCTAGTGAGCTGACGGAGAGATTGAGCACAAATCTCTTCCTATAGGGACACAACCACTTAAAACTGAGAACCTATCAAAATTATACTGAATTGATAATGGTAGAACTGAAAGTAAAACACAAAATAAAATTGAAGGCTCAACTTAATCTAGCAGCCAAACTAAACAATTTATGCCACTGAAAGAAACCAAGCAAGCACATATATGCATACTTCATCGACTCCTCGAAGTGGGCTGCCTTGATTTCCGCAATCTCATCCACTTCATCCTCCTCCATTGCCTCGGGGTTGTCCTTTCTCCGCCTTTCCCTCTAAATATCCTGAAAACCATATACAATTAATCAAGATGATGAAAAATGAAACACCTTCAAAAAATGGTAGCCTTGGCGAGCGTTGTCAAAAATTTCACGGACATTGGCTTGACTCACCAAACCACATGGTAAGCAATTCAAGACCCTTGACACTGATGAAGTTAGCCACGCACTCATTGGCAATTGCCTTTGCCAACGAGGTTTTACCACAACCAGGAGGGCAGAACTACTTTGGATGAAGACATGCCAAACTTCTCAAACTTCTCTGGGTGCTCGACAGGATATTGAACAGTCTGCATGTATCAGTAACATTAGCAAATTGTCTAGAACAGAACAACAGCAAGAGCACATTATAGGGTAAATTAACGCCTAATTACCTCCTGAAGCTCCCTCTTGACATTCTCTCCTCCAATATCTTCCCAAGAGACATTAGGATCTTTAACAACCTGAATGCAGAAAGAAAAGTAAGCATTCCAAAACAAGAGCAACTCAAAACAGACAATTTATACAGTGGAGACTCACAGTTTCACAAAGAGCAGAGGGGTTGCTTGTTATAAAAAAAAATACATGATCGAACCTGCTCATCAACCAAAACTAGACGCATGTACTCCTCTCCATATTAACCTTGCATATATATATTACACAAAAGTACATAGATTAAACCCAAGAAATTGTTCATAGAAATTCAAGAGTCCCAAAATAATTAATACTGGTGAAAATCTTGATAATGACAAGCATTGTGTGATATTTCAGTATTCAAATTCACTCCACAAGCCATCCAGACATTAGCAAATACCTTTGGGCATCCAGTTTATATATGACCAACAATTATCATATAAAGGCAGGAACTGAAATTGATGAGAAGAACTACAGATGATGCTATATCTGACCTCCAGTTCATATATGATTGGCATGAAATGCAGTAAATTATAATTGTTACCACTTCAAATAATTCAAATTTAGGAGGGAGAGGGGAACTCAGATACTTGCCTGTAGAGAGCGCTTACGGCCTTCAAAGCCGAATGGATAGGTGACAACACCAACAGTAAGATAACCAGCTTCCTTTGATATCTGGGCAACATCTGGAGCAGCACTGGATCCAGTAGCCCCACCCATTTTAGCTGTTCTAAAGACAAGATCTGAATCCCTCAAGGCAGTGGCTATGGCTTCTCTTGATTCCTCGGCAGCCTGGTCTCCCAGATTTGGATTTCCACCAGTATCCTGTGTATGTTATCATATTTAGTGAATCTAGGCATCTAGCTGATACATGGAACATTTCCAGTATTTACACAGTCGATCCGTGTCAGACCGCATTCATTCAGCTTATCAGAATTCCAGGCCTTATTTACATTATCAGTGAGTGTTTTTACATGATATACAAAACAGAAGAGGAGCCACATTTGCATGAAAACTCTCTTTTATATAAATGTAAACCATGGATAAACGAGGAGGGAACATATAACATATAAAATTCAATACGCTATTTATTAGCATGCTATTTATTACATCTGCTACTAACCAGACGTGTTCTTGTCAAAATGCATCCATTTTAAACATAATTAACATGCTATTATTCTTGTATCCATGTATATTCACCCACAATACAGAGGATTCATTGATAAAAAAGTAAATGAACACACCTATTACAGGAGCACAGATGGGAGTCAGCCCTAGGGCTCCTCGCCCTCGACCTAAGCTTGGAACCATATACATCAAATGCTACAGGTAGACATGGCACCACAAAATTCCTCAAATGAACCAACTCGAGCTCTTGAAAACAAGTTCCTTCCCCTTCACCCCACCTCACTAATCAATCCTATCCTGAAAAAATATATTTCAGCCCACCAGAAACAATCAATCCCGAATCCGTACAACGATACGGACAATGTGACCAGCAAAAAAAAGCAATCTTTTGTAGTTAATCCCACTTCAAGCCACCAAACAAATCTGAAAAGGTATAAGAACTCACATCCTAGAGATTTTAGGAGCTTAGCTTCGCGTAGAAGCTACTCAATCTAAACTAAACCGCATGAGCACAAAGTTATTCCAAACCTTAATTCGAAGGTGGGGGAATGGAGAGAAGTGTCACCTGTCCTTCTTGAAACCATCATCCTTTCCACATAGTTTTCTCAAAGAGCAGGCTACCAAACTTTGAACACCAGCAAGGACAGCAAATATCTAGAGCAAAGAAGGCTAAATAAGCAAATAGTGGTATCCAGTAATCCACATGTGAAAATGCATATTCTTTATACCTTAGCAGATGATGCAGCATCAGGAAATGATCCTTTAAAACCCTTCATCATAACTAAACCTTTACCTGAAGAGTCACCAAAAATAGTAAAGCAGAGCTATTAGATTATTGATGCAGTCTTAGCAGCAAAAGGTCATCAAACAAAACAATGAAAACACAATATGGCGCTAGGCACCACCAGTCGCAGCATCCCACCAGGCACTTTTTAAGTTTTTAGAACACTGAATCAGTTAAAATACAACAAGTTCAGATTGGCATTCACCGTGTTGACTAATCCAGCAAGTCATAAGGGTGATCTCTACCTCTACTGATTTTATAGTTTCTTAATATCTCTAAGAAAGAGCATAAAACATGTTGGTATATCTATCGGAAGTAAAATATATATTCTTTCCCTCTTAGCACCCAGAAACTGACAGCTAGAGAATATGTTGTTTAAGCAGAGATACACTGATCCACTATCAGTACTAATAGTGGCTGCCGCACATGTTTAAAAAAATATTAAATAAGAACTTTATATTTAAAAAATAAATACAGAACTTAAAAATTCTAAATCTTAGACTAAAATTAGGAGTGAATCCTTTCTTGAACAACTGTTAGTGTGATCTCAATTTAGTTACCTAGAGGTCTATTTAGTATTGCCTAACTATAATGTTTTTAAGGTGCTTTAGTCTCTCTATCGTAATGGTTAGTCCTAGGAGCTTCTATTTTTATACAGGTCAATATGTTACATCCTATAGTGAAGTCTTATATCAAATATAGTTTCTTAAAAAGCAAATTCAAATACCTTTCAGTCTTATTCAGTCATTAGTCGAGCGTGCAAATGTTGGTACTCTACAAGCCAAAGACACCAATCCTGTGTGAAATCCATCAGTTTTAGCAGCGGGAAATCCACTGAGGCATAGAGTTCATGTAATTGCTGCAAGATCAAAGAAGAGAAATTAAGAGATGAAAAAAAATGAAGTTGCCTGTCAACATGTCCAAGAGGTTTTAGAGAAATTACATGTTAAATTTCACCCAACATGTTTTAGGGAACAGAAATCAAATTCTAACAAAAACTATTGCACAAAATATACAGCCACAAATCATTGAAGCAGTATCTCTAATGCTGAATTGCATGCTTATATGACCTTTCTTTCTTTCTTTCAGCAAGGACCTCAGCGTTAGACACGGATTGGGATTGATAAAGAACCTCAAGTGCCAAGAACAATTACCTTCGCGATGCCACAGGCCTGGTCAAGGTTCTCCACAGCTTGCCCCCGGACCTGACGCCATCACCGGTCGGCTACCCCATCCACAGTTGCCGGTGTAGAAGGTACGGTGCTGCCGTCGCAAAAAGGAGATGCCGCTGCTACAAACCATGGACAGATCTAAAATAAAACCAAAACAAATTTAATTCGCAAATTGATCTGATCTAAAATAAAACCAAAACAAATTTACTCCCTCCGTCCATGATCTATCTTAACCAAATCGTGAGTCATCATTTTGTTTAAAATCCATTGCCAACCACGGGTTCCTTTATGTTAGCTAAACAGAAGTCCATGCAAGGTGCAAGTGCAATTGCAACAGCTAAACAAAATCCAAGTGCGCTCCTGCACTGCAGCCTGCAGCCCGGCAGGCAATGAGATGAAAGAAATTTGGATTAAATCATGATTAAATCCACCGAAAGCAAGAGGGTAAAATTTGGATTCTTTCTAATATCTGATAGTTCCAATCAGAAAACCTTCACTAAAATCATGGCAAACAAGGGATTAGAGGAATCCTCCACTTTGAACTATCAAATCAATCGTTTGGACCATTAGAGATGCGCTTGAGGAAGCAGAGGAAATAATCAAAGAGAAAGCTATATTCTGAAATCGAAGCAACGTTCTCACCTGAACAAAATCAATCTGGACCGAGTGGAAAACTGCAGAGCCTCTCTGTAGAGAGAGGTGGAGGTGCCTACTGCACATCCGAGTTGTTGGCAGGGCCTAGACGAAGCCTCGCTCGCCGATCACCGTCGAGATCTACGCGGTCGCCGCGGGCTCGTGGCACTTCGGCGGTCGTGCGTGCGCTGCCCCGCCGCCGCGGGAGCCCTCCGCCCGCTCGTAGCCGCGCCCGCCGCCGGAACCAAGGGATCGGAAGAAGACCAGAGCCATGGAGGCGGAGGGGATGCTTTTTACCTGCCTGCCGGCGCAGGTGAAGCAGGTGAGGCTCACCGCCGCCGCAGACGCCGCGAGGAGGAGCCGCGCCGCGAGTAGCCGCTCGCCGCCGCCGCAGACGCCGCGAGGAGGAGCCGCGCCGCGAGTAGCCGCTCGCCGCCGCCGCTGCGCGAGGAGCCGCTCGCCGCCCGTGGCCACTGTTTTCATTTTCTTTTTATTAAGTTATCTTTGGTTAACACTACCCCATTTTTAAGATACCAAAGAAAAATCTTAATTTTCAAAAGAATCTTAGCCTTCCACGGCCATAAATTAACCAGGGTCCCTGATTTCACAACTATGTCATTATACATATTCTTTACTGAAAACAGTTTGTTGGCTGTCCACACAAAAGAGTCATTGCGATCATTAAGATTCACCATCAGAATACTCCTCACTAGACAAAGCCAACTATCCCAATTGTCCCCCACCAAAGCACGTCTAAATGATACGTTTAGCGGAGTAGTACTAAGTACTTGGGCAACCGTCATGTTTTTCTTCCTTACTACATTATATAATGTAGGGTATTTATCCATTAGAGGTTCGTTGCCTAACCAAAGATCTTCCCAAAACCTAGTTTGGGTACCATCTTGCACTTTAAACCTACCCCTCTCCAATACAAGCTTTTTAACCTCCATTAAACTGGACCAGAAATGAGAATCCCCACTCTTTCTCTCTATTTGTGATAAAGTGCTGTCCTTAAGGTACTTCTTCTTGAGCAATTGTTGCCACATGCCATCTTCGTTGATTAATTTGATAATCCATTTACTCAACAGGCATTTATTTTGGATATCCAAATCAACAATGCCCAAGCCCCCAATACTCTTAGGTTTATGAAGATTGCCCCATTTGGCTAACCTATACTTTTTCTTATGCTCATCGCATTGCCAGTAGAATCTTGATCTATAGTAATCCAATTTCTCCAAGACACCCTTGGGTACTCTAAAGAAGGACATCATGAACATTGGTAGGCTTGACAAGACCAAGTTAATCAGGACTAGTCTCCCTCCCGATGACAATAACTTACCCTTCCAACTACCTAACTTTTTCTGAAATCTCTATTCGACTCCCCTCCAATCCCTATTAGAAAGTCTTCTAGGACTCATAGGGATACCCAAGTATCTAAAAGGTAATTCCCCCTCCTTGCATCCAAACATTTCCACATATTCCTTACTTCTCTCCCTCGTTTCCCCAAAGCAGAATAGCTCACTCTTGTGAAAATTGATTTTCAGCCCTGATAGTCTTTCGAAAGCACTTAGTAATACTTTCAAGCCCTTGGCCTTCTCTAAATCGTCATCCAAAAAAAGAATAGTGTCATCTGCGTATTGTAGGATTGAGAGACCGTCCTCCACTAAGTGAGGAACTAACCCATCAAAGAACCCCAAATTTTTTGATCTTTCAATTAAAACGGCCAACATATTTGCCACCAGATTAAAAAGTATAGGAGACAAAGGATCCCCTTGTCTCAAACCCTTCTTTGTCTGAAAAAGTGACCCACATCATCATTCACTTGAACCCCCACACTACCTTTCGATACCACTTTTTCCATCCAATGACACCATCTACTCGGGAAACCTTTCATCCGAAGGACCTGCTGCAAGAAGCTCCAATTGACTTTATCTTATGCCTTCTCAAAATCTAGTTTGAGAATGAGGCCTTTTTGCTTCTTCCTTGTAAGCTCATGAATAGTTTCGTGTAAAACAACCACCCCCTCCAAAATATATCTTCCTGGGAGGAAAGCAGATTGGGAAGGCTTAGTGATCCTACACGCCACCGAAGATTGAGCCTATTTGCTAGCACCTTCGTAAAAATCTTGAAACTGACATTAAGCATACAAATGGGCCTGTATTGCTGAATTTTCCGAACCTCCTTCTCTTTTGGAAGTAGTGTTATTATTCCAAAGTTTAGGCAGAAGAGAGGTAGGTCCCCATCATGGAAATCTCGGAACATGGCCATTAGGTCATCCTTTATGAGACTCCAAAATACTTGATAAAATTCCGTAGGAAACCCATCAGGCCCCGGTGCTTTATTATGCTTCATCTGAAAAATGGCCTCTCTGACCTCCTTTTCAGAAAAATCATCCACTAGCATTTCCCTCTCCGAATTGGTGATCTGAGAAATATCCCCTACCAAAGATTCATTGAGTGTTAAGCTGCCTCCATCTGATCCCCCGAAAAGTTTCTTATAATAATTTGTGATATAGCTAATGAGCTGTTCCTCCCCTTCCACCACTCCGTCCTCCTGTTCGAGGCGGAAGATTCTATTTTTCCTCCTTTTTCCATTTGCAACCATCTGGAAATACTTTGTATTGTTATCCCCTTTCAAAATCTTGGTGGTCTTAGCTCTCTGAAACCACCTTATCTCTTCTTCTCTTAGCAGTTGTGTTATTCTTTCATGCACGCTCTGCTTTAAGTCCCACTCGCGCTGACTTAGTAGCTGAGACTCCGCCTTCTTATCTAATTCCTCTGCTTTCCTCAACAGTTCTTGTTTTTCTTTTTTATATGCCCCATTCCTATTCATTGCCCACCCTCTCAAAAATTGTCTCAACCGTCTACTCTTGTTTTGCCATCTTTGCATTGGTGTAACCCCCCTATTCTCTTTTTTCCATGTTTCAGACACCACCTCAAAAAAATCTTCTTTCAGTAGCCAACCTAATTCAAACTTGAATGGTGGCTGCTTCTTAGGTTTGGTCTTTTCTCCCGTACTAAGCAGGAGCGGTGTGTGATCTGAAATTTCCCTGTTAAGGGCCTCCACTGTCGCCAGTGGGAAATTCTGCTCCCAATCTGTGCTAACTAGAACTCGGTCTAGCCTTTCATATGTTAGTACCCTACGCGAGCTAGCCCAGGTGAACTTACGACCTGACATCACCAACTCGCGTAAGTCCAAACTGTCAATGACAGCATTAAACAGGAATGGCCATCTCTCCTCAAATCTGTCATTGTTTTTTTCACTACTGCTCCGCATGATATTAAAGTCCCCTCCTATGCATATGGGTGACCTCTCCTTACTACACGACTGTACTAGTTCAGTAAGGAAAGAGTCTTTGAATTCCGGTTGGGCTGCCCCATAAACAGCTACCAACACCCATTTAAAATCACTTCTTCTATCTCGAACTCTAAATTTCACAAAGAAGTCTCCATCATCAATGCTGCCTACATCTAACAAATCTAAATTGACCCCTAGCAAAATGCCCCCTGATCTTCCGTGAGGTGCAGTCCAATGCCACACAAAGTTCTTTCCCCCGCACAAACTATTTAGTGCTTCTTGTGAAAAGTCCTTTTTGCAAGTCTCCAATAAAGCAATGAACGCTAGGTTTTGCTCCCTGGACGTCTCCCTAAGCCATCTCGTTTTAGCCAAGTCACTAAGACCTCTGCTGTTCCAAAAGATTCCTTTCATTTGGCACCTTTCTTGGAAAACTTTGCCCTCCGTATCTTGCAAGTCTTTTTTATACACGACTTAGCGTGCGACTTGCCCTTACGCTTAAAATCATCAAGCTCGCTGTTTAAAGGGAAGCTTGATTCATCAAAAATTTCTTCCATCAAATCACCACATAAGCTCTTTAGAGCCTTTTCCTCAATCTCCTCCAAACTTTCCTCCTCACTCCCATATTCTAACCAAACCCTGTCGAATCCCCTCTCCCCTATTTCCTTTTCCGACTCAAGAACCCACAAATCACAAAGATTCATTTCTTTTTCTAAACTAGATTCACCTAAGTTGAGCCCTATTTGTTGTAAACAATTCAAAGTTAAGTCTCTATTTACCGAAAGTAAAGGAGCAGAAGAATGGTTACCTTCATTGAACTCTAGGTTCTTCCTAGCAACCCTCTCCTCGGCCTTAGCCAAGGTGTGCTCGTCCCTGGACCTTTGCAGCCTCGGACTAGCTCTGATCTGCTGCTTATTTGCCTCCGAAACTGCCCCGGTTTCTTTGACCCGGTCGCCCAATTCTGCCTCCTTAACCCTTCCGGACAGCTCACCATCATCTGACATCTCCTCATCCACCTCCCCCATCACCTTATCCACCACCTCCCCAATCACCTGATCAGTCGCCTTGTTTAGTATTTCCTTCGCCTTTGCTCTCAAAAAGGCCTCAAACTCCTCCTTTGACATGCCTTGCACAAGCTCCTTCCATGGCACAAAATCGTCCTCAGCACCCTGCACCATCTTAGTCAGCCCCTCATCCTCAGTGTTATCCCTCCCTCTCTTCTGTTTCTTTGGTGTCCTCACATACCCCTCCTCTTCTCCATGCTGCTCCCCCTCCAAAGAATCCTCCCTGCCATCACCCTCCACTACTTTAGGCCATTCAAAATCGACTTCCTCTCCATTCTCATCAAACCCCTTCTTCTCCACCTCAAAAGACAGCTCGAAGTAATGATCCCCAACAACTACATCTAGCTGTTCCGGGATCAGACTTGGATTGAGTACAGCCACCTGAATGCGCCCAAAGTTGTTTTTCCTGGTGGTCTCCATATCCACCACCTGAGTAGAGCCGAGCATAGAACCCACAACCCATAACTCGAGAAACTCATTAAGCTGTCTCCGCAGCCCAAACACCTTAATCCATACCTTTGGTAATAGATAACCCACCTCCTTCTCCCTCCACACCTCAAACTTGAGCCTAGTCCCAACCGATATCTTATCCCCCTTAACATCAGCACCCCCAAAAGCCACAGCCCTCTGTAACTCCACCTTTGATGGAAATTTGGCCAAATATGAATTCTCCTCATGGACCATAAGCTCCCAACCCCACTTTCCAGGAAACAGCCTTTCAAGTTGCCGCTTGACCTCCTCCATAGTGATCTGTCTGCCTTCAACTGAAACTAGCACTGTCCTCGACTCCTTTTTTGCTCTAGGCAGTGGAGGTCGCTGAATATGATAGAACCCTAACCCGTGCACCGCATATCCCACTGCATGTGCCACTGGTCGCGGCAATTTCAAAATTGGGCATTTGTAATTCACATGCTCATTATGCTTATCACAAATAACACAATAAATATCAGCCTTGCACACAGCAGCCGAATGTCCTCTCTTGGTACAGCGAGAGCATTTCGATCCTGCCACCTCCTCTGCCCCTCCCTGTTCCTCACCATCCACTGCTTCCTTCATCACCACGTCGCCCTCTTCCTGATTTTGCTGTTGTACTTTTATTATCTCCTCACTCCTTTGTGCATTACGCACCTCTTCATCAGCATCAGCCTCCTGTCTCCCATGCCCAGTTCTGGTTCCCAATCGCCCGCGGCCTCTCAATCCTTTGCCTTCCTGAACTTCCCTACTATGCACAGCCCCACGCCCATTGAATCCTCCTCTGTTTGCTCCCCATTCTCCAAACCCCCTGCCATCAAAATGACCAGCACCTCCATACCTGCGATCAAACTCCCTGCCCTGTTGCCAAGCACCTTGACCCCTGCCCATTGCCTCCCAAGCCCTCGGACGATAACCGCTTCCTTGCATAGGTCCCCTTGACTCGCGGCCACCTCTCTGCCATGCGCTCTTATCCTCCCTTTGCCTGGCCGCCATAGCAGTCTTCGGCGCCGGCGCTCTGCTCGCCGGAATCACGCCCGACGCGGTGGCGAGTGACGAAGCAGGCGGCAGTAGATGTGTTTCAGCGTGCACGCGAATTGAGCGATTGGGCGGTGGAGGGGGATGCGAAACGATACGCCTGCCTCCCCTACTGAATAACAGCCCTAGCGCGCCCAGCCCATGGAAAGCTTTCCCGGTCCGACTTTGGCCCAACACAGCCCACGTCGGCCCAGTCAACCGAACCGCAACAGGAATTCGATTTCTGACCTTTGAAACCGGATCTCGCCGGAGGTCCTTCTTCCCCGTCTCCGGCCTCCCTACGGGCACCGTCTTCGACCGTTCTTCGCACCAATCACTCAGCCTCGATGCCAATCCAGATCCCCCAGATCTCCGATCCGAAACCCAAAGATCCCCTAGTGATCTCGAGATGTTTCCTCTCGGCTGCGGCAATGGTCCCTTCCATGACCGTTGCAGCGGCCGCGGTTGCAGCGGCTTAGGCTGCACGGCCGGTTTCCTCCGGACCACCGTGGATCCGTTGCTGAACACTGAGTTTTGTCCCACATAGTTCCCCAATCCTGTCTTAGCCGTATGAGGAACTTTTCTGTCACTGATTTCTGACACTCCCGTCCAGGTGTTCGCTGTCAACTCCGGCAAACTCTCGTCATCGGAGCTATCCTCGGACGCCAGTGCCCAGAAACGTGAACCCATGGCGACAGGCCCCATAATCTTCGGCACTGACCAAGAGCCCACACTCGACACAGCCGAGCTTTCCTTCCCGTGAAGTTCGTTGTCGTCGCCCTCCGCCGACGCCATCTCTCCGTCTGAATCTGCAAACACAGGCGCCCTTACCTCAGACCGCCACACGTCGTCGACCTTCGAGGCCCACGGCAGCGGCGCCATCGTCAGCCTCCGCCTCCTTCCGGTGTCCGCCTTCGCCCTTTCGCTCCCCTCACTCTCCTCGCTCATCCCCCCCCCCCCTCCCCAAGTAATAATAGTGGGCGTATCTGTAGCCACTATTTCTATTGGAGCATGATTGCGAACCATATGAGTCGGATCCCATTTGCAGCCATATATCACTGACATGTAGACATAACCCAAGTGATACTAGCAACAGTCAGAATCAAAGCATAGTGATGCTGTTCGATATGTAGAGTAGGCAGAGTCATCAAATCATCAGAACACAAGTGACGCTGTTCAATCCGTAGAATATTAGCCAGAGGCAACACAGGGGGTGTTTAGTTCCCAAAAATTGAAGGTGAAGTTTGGTAAAAATGTCACATCGAACACTGTAGCGCACTGTAGCACTTTTCGTTTGTTTGTGGTAATCGTTGTTCTACCATGACCTAACTAGGCTCAAAAGATTCGTCTCGTCGTGTACATCAAAACCATGTACTTAGTTTTTTTATTTACCCACGTTTAGTGTTCCATGCATGAGGAGAGATATTTGATGTGATTTGATGTGATAGATGAATAGTGAAGTTTGGAGAGAAATTTTTTGTGTTTTGAAGGGAAGGGCCACAAAGTAAGATCAAAACACTAAAAGTGATAATGCTTGCTGCAATATACTATAGGTATAGAGGCAGCACGTACGGTCTGAATCGGAACTTGGAAACTCAACTGAATATTCCATGTCACTCGCAGCATATAGGCCCTGTTTAGTTCCCAAATTCACACTCCCAAATTTACTATGAAAAAGAAGATTTCCATCACATCAAACTGTCATAGCATGCATGGAGTACTAAATGTAGATGAAATCAAAAATTAATTGCACAATTTTGTTGTACTCTACGAGACGAATA
The DNA here is from genome assembly GCA_900205405.1 of Echinochloa crus-galli. NCBI lineage: Eukaryota > Viridiplantae > Streptophyta > Magnoliopsida > Poales > Poaceae > Echinochloa > Echinochloa crus-galli. The sequence continues at coordinate 4,280,960 of OAMR01000022.1, read as the reverse complement.
TTTTGAGCCTAATTAATAAATTTTTAGATAATTTTTCACACATACAAACGAAATGCTACAGTGGTCAGACTGACGTGCGTCAGACGCGTCAGTCCCAATTCGGGTGCCGGTATTCGGCATCTAAACAAGGCCATAGTCTGAGTCAATGGCCCTGTTTAGTTCCCACTCACATCACCAAACTTTCAAAAATTCTCTCTCCAAACTTCACTATCCACCTATCACATCAAATCTCTCTCCTCGTGCATGAAGTATTAAATGTAGATAAATAAAAAACTAATTACATAGTTTTGATGTACACGACGAGATGAATCTTTTAAACCTAGTTAGGTCATAATAGGACAATGTTTACCACAAACAAACGAAAAGTACTACAGTACGCTACAGTGTCCGATGTGACATTTTCTCTTCACTTTTCACCCACTTTTGAGGAACTAAACATCCCCAATATATATTATCCTAACCCAACCCATGCATGCAGCTAACATCCGAGCATGATCGAGGCAGCTACAAAATTAAAGAGCGATACACAGCTTCGGCAACTTCACTCCATCTCCAAACTAAACTAGAGCACCCATTGCTCATGTCTGTTCTGTATACTGTACCGTTCCGACCTGTGCTTGACCACGAAGAGCTTACCACCACCAACTTCAGCCCTCCGCTCCACCTCGATGCCCGCAACCACCACAAACTTCTCCCACCCGCCGCCGCCGCCGCCGCCCGCGCACCTCGCCGTCGCAAAGAACCTGGCATGGCAGAACCTGGAGCCGCCAAGGTGCACGAGATGGCACGACACGCTGACCCACCCCGGCGGTGTAAACTCCCTCCACCTCACCTCAATCNNGAGACAGGGCTCACAGCGAGGTCCAAACCCCAGACGTGGCTCTCCTCGCCATAGCCGCCATTGGTGAGACCGAACCATAGCTCGAGCTCTTGGGAGTACTGGATGTGCCCATACAATGGCAGCGCCCAGTCTCCGGCCTTGCTCCAGATGCCGTTCGCCACGTTGTATGAATGGGTGCCCAGGGAGTTCTTGGATACCCAGATGTCGGAGCCGCCGCCGACCAGCGCGTAGGAGGTGAAGTGAGCGGCGTCTCCATCAACCTCAGGATCATACGAGTGCGCATATGGCGGCGGCGGCAGCGAGTGGCAGTACCAGTCATGGTGGCGACTGATGGAGCAGTCGCCGTCGTAGATGAGGCCGTCGAAGCAGTGCTCGCGGCTGTGCCTGGGGTTGAAGACACGGTCAAGAATGTATAGGTTGTTGTTGCCGACGGCGAAGGAGACGGGGACGTATTTTGGCTGGGTGAGGTTGCATAGGGTGCGGACGGAGTCGGATTCTGCGTCGTAGAGGAGGGTGCGCCCGGTCTGATCGGTTGCGATCACCTTGTCGTCGTTGTAGTCGACGCTGCCGGGTAGCAGCATGAAATTCAGAGATCCGTTGCATGATGAGGAGAAGGGAGGGAGGAATCTTATGGAAGCTGGCGGCAGCTCAGCATCTGTCAATGGCGGCGGTGGAGACGTGCGTAGTGCATCTCTTTTGGCTTTCGGGAAGAAGAAGCGCGACATGTCGATGCGGCGCAGGAGGAAGTTGCGGCGGCTGGCGTCGTCGGTTACCAGGTACACGAAACGCCGGAAACTACTCATGATCGAAGCCCTCGATTCCAGGCGGATCTGAATGGAAAAAAAATATAAACTCTTGTCAGAAAATTGCTCATATCCGGTGTCATCTGAGAACGATTCATATATGAATCGAAAGCAGCTATGGATCCAAACGCACCTCCTTCCGAAGCCCGTTCGCTGCAGATCGATGCTGCTGGAGGCTGGGTAAAGGCGGAAATTTTCGGGTGGAGACGACGGGACGGAAGCCGCGTGGCGACCTCGACTTGTGTTGAAGACGAGAGGGGAGCGCCGCGGCGGCGGCGGCTGCGAGGTGACGGGCGATCGCTAGCAGGTCTACCGCTATCGCTTCTTTTTCTGTTGGGGTATTGCCAGGTGTATCTTGTATAGTTTTAGAACATACTTTCTAACATAGGTAGCCACATGATATGATCTGGTCCTCATTATATGTAGCCTTCTTTTGGTTTAATTCTTGGATGTTTAATCTCCTCTGTAAAATTTAGTCTAAAATATATGATTGGAAATTTGGAATACATTGGTTCACAAAAGCAATCATGCGTATACCACAGAAGCAATCATGATAATTAGGACATTCCTTTTTTAATTAATTAAGAACAACCGGGATGCAATAGTGCTGGATGAGTTAATAATCCTTTCCATTTTTTCAGTTGGATGATTGATAAATGAATATATTGATTTCTCACTGGCTTTGAAGAAAAAACTATTGAAATCACTTTTACTGTTGTTTAACTTTTTCCTAATTTACTACTCCAGAAGAAGATAAAGATAGATTTATTTTAAGCAATCTCAAGTAAGATCATGCTTCGAGGTTCTTTGAATGAGCAACATGATTCTCTGAATGATTTGTCAAGAAGGTGTTCGAGGAAAACAATTTTAGTACGATCATTTACAGATGGATATTTGAGCTTGTTGTCCAACAAATTTTGTTAGTATCGGACTATATTCTCTAAAACATGTTGGCCGAGAGACTAAACTTGTTATTTCTCTAAAACATGCAATGATCCAATTTAGCCAATGCTATTTGCAAGTGATCTTATAAAATTGATATGATTTTTAGGGCCACACCGTGAGTACGGTGATACAAGAAATGATTGAAGTGGCATTCATAGAGAAAAAAAAAGCTCCAGACAATACACCAACTTAGTGATGATTGGAGAAGTCTCTGAGGCCTTGTTTAGATCCTAAATTTGGCACCAAATTTGGTAGTTGGAGGTCTCGTCGTAATCATTGTGTCACTGTACATTTCGTTTGTATGCGTGAAAAATTATCCAAAAATTAATTAATTAGCCTCAAAATGTTCGTCTCGCAGAGTACAACAAAACTGTGTAATTAGTTTTTGATTTTATCTACATTTAGTACTCCATACATGCTATGCCATTTTGATGTGATGGAAATCTTTTTTTTTGCATAGTAAATTTGAGAGTGTGAATTTGGGAACTAAACATAAACAAGGCTTGAGACGTCGAAACCATCTAGAGGCCAACAGAACCACAACCAGATCGGCACAGAAGCAGTGGTGCATCAATATCATGAAGCACAGTAGCAGATGACTCAGTTAATTAATTAACAACTGGGTTCAACCAAAAAACGCAGCATGATATGATATTATTACATAATAACGATCGATGATTCTAATGATCCGACTAAGGCAACGTACATAACTTGAGAGGTGCATTAACCTAGCTAGATAAGCTCCACGTTAATGAAGCTAAGGCCACCTTTCTGTAAGATAAGACCCAAATAAAGGCTATCAGGACTAGAGTATCCAGTGCACTATCTTGTTGAGCAGCCTGTATTTCTCCGACCTGTGCTTTACCACACGGAGCTCGCCGCCGCAGACCTCCGCCTCCATGCCCGTAAGCACCACATAGCTACGGTACTCGAATTCGACCGGGCGCTTGACCCTGAAGAACCTGGCATGGCAGAACTTGGCCTGGCCAAGGTGCACAAGATACGACGACTTGCTTCTGATCCCCTCCGGCGATCTGATGTCATCAGCCCAGACCCTGCGGCTCGCCGCCGGCGCCACGGTGAGGTCTGAAGCGTAGATGCTACCTTCATCCTCTTCGCCACTAACAGTGTCGGCAGATGGGAGTCCAAACCAGAGCTTGTGCTCCGGCACATACTGGACATGGCCACAGAACGGCAGTGCCCAGTCGCCGGCCTTCGTCCACTCATGTCTCGCCGTGTCGTAGCAGTGGGTGCCTAGTGTGCTCTTCGAGATCAAGATCTTGGAGCCTCCGAAGACGGCGTAGGATTCGACATGCGACATGTCCTCGTCGCGGTAGGCGTAGACGTAGGGCGGCGGCGGCAGGTAGTGGCAGCTCCAGTCGTCGCCGTCGTGGAAGAAGCGGTCGAAGCAATCGCCGCGGTCGCGGCCGTTCATGGTGAAGTCGGTGAAGTCCGTGTCGAGGACGTAGTAGTCGCTGTTGCCGCCGCCGCCGACGGGCAAGGAGATGGGGGCAAACTTTGGGGAGGTGAAGCTGGAGACGCTGCGGATGGAGTTGGATTCCGGGTCGTAGAGGACGACGCGGCCGGTGAGGTCGGTGGCAACCACCTTGTCGTTGATCATCCGGCCGTTGTCGCCGCCACCGCCACCACCGCCGGGGAAGAGCATGAACTCCATATCGTGATTACCCACATAGGAAGTCGGAGGATCGAAGTTAATGGCAGCCGGCGGCAGTTCAGACTCCTCCCATGGCGGTGGATCCTCGAGTAGTGCATCATCTCTTTTGCCTTTGGGAAAGAAGAAGCGAGACATGTCGATGCGGCGCAGGGGGAAGTTGCGGCGAATGGTATCGTCGGTCACCAGGTACACGAACCGCCGGAAACTACTCATGATCGACGTCATGATCGACGTCGCGGATCTCAACCCGGCCTCTCTTCCGATAAAATGGATCAAGCACAGATCGACATCTATAAAAACAACATGAGAGTACTTCTTTCGCAAAAAAAAAAACATGAGAGTACTTAATTTATAGTCTATGAGATCCTATTATGAACCAAGCAAGGGACAGAAACGATTCATCAGTGGTTCAATCCAAACACAGAATCCTTTGCAGAGGCAAGAAAGCTAACAAGGGAAGAATCCAGTGTAAACGATTAATTCATATTCATATATGAATCGAATTGAAAGCAGGATCCAAATGTACGTACCTGATCGAGGCTGGGCAAAGGCGGAATTTTTTCGGGTGGAGACGACGGGACGAAAGCCGCCGACGACCTTGATTTGTGGTGACGACGAGCGGCGGCGGCGGCGGCGGCGGCGGCGGCGAGGTGACGAGGAGAGAAGAAGTCGTGGAATATACGTATCGGCGTGGCGGCGGCTCGTCTGAGGAACGAATTGGCTTGCCGTGGAAAAAAAATCCACTGTGCCGGGGCCCGGGGGCGCAGGCGCGTCAGGCTGCGGCCCCGCGCGGACGGTCCCCGCGAGCAAATATAGGCGCGTCATTTTTTTCCCATCTGAGACTCTGAGTGTCCGGCCGGTCCCAACCTGGGCACCCTTTTCCTTCGAGGAGAAGTGCCTTTTGTATTTCTGAGTGTTTATGCATCTACAGTTCTTTTTTCTTCCGAATGGACCAGCAGGAGTGGTGGCTATATATTTTCTTAAAAAGATGAAAGCCCAATATGAAAAGTAAAACACTACTGTACATTATAACCACACAGCAAGAAAGACTCGGGATCGGGCAATAAAGAGAAGTGCTTAATTTGCTCCCGCTGTCACCCAAAGGGAGGCCTCATCCTTGATTTTCTGTAGGATCCTCACATTATTGTTTCTTAAAGCTCCATTCCCTTACGATCTCAATGATCCATGTTCATTGCATGTGGATGGTTGTTTCGACGGAGGCCGGCCGGGATCTTCTTTTCAGGTGGATGTATCACCTCGATGTATCTAATTAAAAAATTAATAAAGTATCCCTTTTAAAAAAATATGGATGGTTGCGATGGGATTAAGACAACGTTTTCGTGAGCTCCGGATCTGAGCTTTACTGTTCACGCATCTCCTGATCGAGTCGTTTGTATGCGTGAAAAATTATCCAAAAATTAATTAATTAGCCTCAAAATGTTCGTCTCGCAGAGTACAACAAAACTGCGCCGGAAACTACTCATGATCGACGTCATGATCGACGTCGCGGATCTCAACCCGGCCTCTCTTCCGATAAAATGGATCAAGCACAGATCGACATCTATAAAAACAACATGAGAGTACTTCTTTCGCAAAAAAAAAAACATGAGAGTACTTAATTTATAGTCTATGAGATCCTATTATGAACCAAGCAAGGGACAGAAACGATTCATCAGTGGTTCAATCCAAACACAGAATCCTTTGCAGAGGCAAGAAAGCTAACAAGGGAAGAATCCAGTGTAAACGATTAATTCATATTCATATATGAATCGAATTGAAAGCAGGATCCAAATGTACGTACCTGATCGAGGCTGGGCAAAGGCGGAATTTTTTCGGGTGGAGACGACGGGACGAAAGCCGCCGACGACCTTGATTTGTGGTGACGACGAGCGGCGGCGGCGGCGGCGGCGGCGGCGGCGAGGTGACGAGGAGAGAAGAAGTCGTGGAATATACGTATCGGCGTGGCGGCGGCTCGTCTGAGGAACGAATTGGCTTGCCGTGGAAAAAAAATCCACTGTGCCGGGGCCCGGGGGCGCAGGCGCGTCAGGCTGCGGCCCCGCGCGGACGGTCCCCGCGAGCAAATATAGGCGCGTCATTTTTTTCCCATCTGAGACTCTGAGTGTCCGGCCGGTCCCAACCTGGGCACCCTTTTCCTTCGAGGAGAAGTGCCTTTTGTATTTCTGAGTGTTTATGCATCTACAGTTCTTTTTTCTTCCGAATGGACCAGCAGGAGTGGTGGCTATATATTTTCTTAAAAAGATGAAAGCCCAATATGAAAAGTAAAACACTACTGTACATTATAACCACACAGCAAGAAAGACTCGGGATCGGGCAATAAAGAGAAGTGCTTAATTTGCTCCCGCTGTCACCCAAAGGGAGGCCTCATCCTTGATTTTCTGTAGGATCCTCACATTATTGTTTCTTAAAGCTCCATTCCCTTACGATCTCAATGATCCATGTTCATTGCATGTGGATGGTTGTTTCGACGGAGGCCGGCCGGGATCTTCTTTTCAGGTGGATGTATCACCTCGATGTATCTAATTAAAAAATTAATAAAGTATCCCTTTTAAAAAAATATGGATGGTTGCGATGGGATTAAGACAACGTTTTCGTGAGCTCCGGATCTGAGCTTTACTGTTCACGCATCTCCTGATCGAGATCTTGGTTATTAATCTATTGAATTATAACAAATCCCACGAGCTCCATGCATGGATCAAGTCGAGGACTTTGAGTTTGAGGTACTCACATGGCTTTGTATGCCTCCACTCCGATCCGGGTTCAATCTCTAGCTCATGGCCTATTTATATCTTGTGTTGATCACCTCTAGCTAATGAGAAACAGATTGAGTCACAGGAATTACAGATGGCATACATGCGTTATTCTAAAAGGCCGGTCTCCAAACAGATTGTACATCATTTTGTGTTGTATAGTTCATCATATCAAAAAAGCAATGAACATACACATGTAATGTACGTGCGATGTGCTTTCTTGTGTATATTGCGTGTCGATCTATTATACCTGCCATACATCTTCTTTATGTACTCATCAAGCATGCATGCTATATAGTATACTAGATGTTTTTTATTAAGCTCCATTATTCCTTGGAGACATAAATAACTACTGTAACTAATTATACGAGATCCAAGTGATTTGCTAGTTCGTGTACGAATCTGCCGAGATCGACCTTCGTGCATTTTATACTCGACAGCGAAGGATCCGGAGAACAAGCAAGTTCCACGAGCTGCATGTGCCGCGCAACAGGCCAACGAGTTTGAGCTAGGTAACCACGTGGCATTGGCCTATAGGCCGGGCTACGACGTCCGTTCAGCTTGGCCTCAGCTCGCTCTATAAAATCAAGGGCCCTCCCAGCAACCTATACTACACACTAACTCGATCGATCAGTAGTCATCGATCGATAACGGTAGCTACATCATCCCGGCCAGGAAACTAGCTCGATCAAAAGCCTCAAACCAAACCACCAGACAATCAATTAATCTTCTTCTCATGGCTGCGGCAGTGCGCTCATGCATGCTGCCGCTAGGGCTAATAATCGTCGCGCTGTGCGTTGCTCTGTCGTCGTCAGTGGCAGCATCGGCTACATCCTGCCCCTGCCCGCATCAGACGCCCAAGTGCGGCGAAAACGCTCACTTGTTCGACAAATGCTTCGAGGCGCTCCGGAAAGGAGAGCGGGTGATCACCCTGATCAAGGGGATAGGATTCTTGGGTGATGTCAAGAAGGATTGCTGCACGCTGAGCAAGGATTGCCTCTGCGAGGAGCTGATCAAGATCAAGGACGCCGACCTGCTCACGCCGAACGTCGACTGCCTCCATGGCCTGGACTGCAAAGGCTGGAGAGAGCGTGCGGCCAGGGAATGCCCCTGCCAGAAGTCCTGCTTCTACAACCCCTCCTTTGGCCCCTGCACAGAGGAGTTCAGGAAAGGGGGGACCCATTTTGATGAGACTAACTATGCTTATGGTGTGCTTCCAGTGCCAAAGAAGCATGACTGCTGCAAGGAAGTGGAGGACAGGTGCAAGTGCCTGGCGAAAGACATAATCGTCAAAGCCCTGGGCCAGAGGGAGCCCGACGTCCCATGCGTCAAGCAGGTTACCTGCGAGTAAACACATGCAATGCAATTGCGCACACACACCAAAACAACACTGTTTGATCTCCATCGTTCATCGGTCGGTGCATCGTCGACCCTTGAGAGTGTCTTGTTGTGCGTGCTATTATTGTTCGAGTCGGAGTTGCTCACTTTATTTCAATTCGATCTTCTTGTTTCCTTTTGATGAGTTGTCGTTGTTGTTGTCCCTCTCAAGATGTGAACTTATATATCAAATTATAAATAAAGTGGGGTGTCTATATTTTACTTTGCATATGTTCTCTATAATTGGTAGTTACAAGAGTTCAAATTGGTTACTGCTAAATTGGTAGCTAAGAGAATTCTAACCAACTTATCTGTATTCTGTAGTAGGACTATAGTTGAACTGACCTGAGCCATGAACATGGTTCTTGGGGAATCGATCTTTATGTAGTGGCCCAACTTAAAATCTTGCAAAAATTCTAGAGCTTGACATGAACCAGCGTAGCCATATATCTTGAACCATATGTTTTCGAATTTTTATTTTTTAAAAAAATGGTTGATTCTTAAAAAATTCAAAACTAATTTATTTTAAATCCAAAAATTATCAAACTAGCTCTCAAAAAACTATATAAATGTAACCTATATGTTGGTTCTCTACTGCAAAGCAGGAATTTAAATAAATAATAAGTACGACTAGATGTAGTAAAAAATATGGAACAACAATAAAAAAAATTCAAATAACTCCCAACAGATCACCAACATAAAGGTTACATGTTTAGAGTCTTTATGGTACTGGTTTCATATTTTTTGAATTTAGATTGAATTACTCATATTTTTTAATATTAAATCATTTTTAAAATTTTTTAAGAAATTAAAACCAACTAAAGGTTTGCACCATTTTAAAAGTTGTACGGCCTATGATATCTGATTTTATAATAAAAGGTTGAAAACCAGACTTCTATATATGACAATTGAAGGTTGTAAAATAAACTTTACGGAAAACTCTCATCCCATCTCCTATTTCCCTATCCAACTTTGAGTATCCAAACGGCAAGGGGAAAAAAAATGCAGTGTGCCAGAGGCGCACGGACGCCAGGTGCGCCCACGCGCGATCTGCCGCACAACTAAAATCGGACGCACGGACGATCCATCGGCTCCTTCGCTCGACGCGCGCAGCGCACGGCTCGCTCCACGGACGCTCCCTCGGCTCGTTCTCTCAACGGACGCTCGACTCACGGACGCGACGTCAGGCTCGCCGAGATCATCCTCGACCTCAAGGGCCTGCCGTTCCTGGAGACGTGGATGAAGGACTTCGCCGTCGGCCGGTTGCACCTCATGGCCGTGCTCAGGAAGCGGTGGTTCCTGCCGGAGAGGAGGAGGACGGAGGAGTGGGAGCTGGGAGGCCAGGGAGAAGTTCTCGTCAACGGAGCTCGTCGAGCAGGCCGGCAGCATCCACGAGGTGCAGCTGTCGCCGGAGGAGATGGAGATGGAGGTGCAGCGGCCGCGGAGGAGCCGAGCGGATGAGCCGTCTAATCTGCGGAGCCGCCGAGCCGGACGTGCTTGGAAAGAAGATGTGGCGCGCGTCGTCGGATTTTTTCCCCTCACATGCTGGCACCGCCGCCGGCCACCGTGCAGTTGCGGTTGTGGGCTCGCGGTCCCTGATGAGTGGGCCGGCCTACTTCTATCGCGATCATTCCTCTCAATCCAAATTCTAAATGGGCCCAATTAGGTCCCAACCCATCGTTCCAATAATCCTCCTTATAGGAGAGCCCCCGGCGGCGGCTTGCCGGGTGCATCCGGCCGTACGTCGTCTCCTTCCCTCTTGTGCCGGCGCCGCCGCCGCCGCCGCCGCCGCCTTGTGCTTTCTTTCCGTATATATAGTCTCAGTCAGAAGCCGGTGCGATGAGCTTCCGGCGGTTCATGTACCTGGTGACGGACGACCAGAAGCGCGGCATGCACCTTCCTCCTGCGCCGCATCGACATGCACGTCGCGCCTCTTCCTCCCCAGGCGCGACCGGGATCGTCTGCTCACGGTCACGGACCCACCGCCGCCGCTGGAGGAGGCTCGCCTGCCGCCCGCCACCATGAGCTTCGACCCTCCCGCCGCCGGCTACGTCTGCGCCGGGTGCATGGAGTTCACGCTCGAACAACAACAGCAACCGCCACAGGGTGCTCGCCACCGACAGCGACACGGGCCGCGCGCTCCTCTGCGACCCCGAGTCGCCGCCCTCCGTCCGCGCCCTGCCCAGCCGCACCGCCCCCAAGCTCGCGCCCGCCTCCTTCGCCGTCGGCGACGGCGTCTACGTCCTCGACACGCACGCAAACCACCACCGCAGCAACTGCTTCGACGGCTTCGTACTGCACGACGACGACGGCGGCGGCAGCGGCGGCGGGTGGCTGTGCCACGCCCTGCCGCCGCCTCCCTACGTCCACGGA
>OAMR01000022.1:4216699-4253283 GCA_900205405.1 Echinochloa crus-galli | reverse complement strand
AAGCCCTCTCGCTAGCCCCTGGTTTGCAACTGCCAACATTGCTGCTGGCTTCTTCATTGTCATGTACATAATCACACCGATCAATTACTGGTTCAATGTCTACGAGGCACGCAACTTCCCCATCTACTCAGATGGTCTCTACACACTGACTGGACAGAAGTACAACATCTCTAGCATCATGGACCATCAATTCCATTTTGATACAAATGCCTATGAGAAGAATGGGCCATTATGCATCAGCACATTCTTTGCTTTCAGCTATGGTCTAGGATTTGCATGCCTTACAGCAACAGTTTCACATGTTCTCCTTTTCCATGGAAGGTAATTTCTGCTATCGCCCATCTTGGTCTGCTCTGGTCTGCTCTGCAAAAGTAGACCCAATTTTTTTGCTAAGAAAAAAATGTGTTTAGTATTGGAGTTTTATTGAAAGGAGGTGACAGGAATACATACCGCATTGGACAAGAGGTGATCATACACAGTGCAAGCCAGTCAACCAAACATGGGCTATGCAAGCCAGGTTAACACTAGCACACCAACCAAACAACGGCCTAAGGCTTGTGTTAGCCTGGCTTAGGGCAATCCTAATTCAATGACTAGGATGATGCCCATAGCATTAAATAAGATGCCATGTAGGACAAAATATGATGTGGCAAGTGAGTTAATGAAGAAAGAGGAGGAAACTGAGTCTTGCATTAGACCTGGTTTCTACATGCTATCCAAGACAAGATGAGAGAGAAGGCGGCTTGCCGGGTGCATCCGGCCGTACGTCGTCTCCTTCCCTCTTGTGCCGGCGCCGCCGCCGCCGCCGCCGCCGCCTTGTGCTTTCTTTCCGTATATATAGTCTCAGTCAGAAGCCGGTGCGATGAGCTTCCGGCGGTTCATGTACCTGGTGACGGACGACCAGAAGCGCGGCATGCACCTTCCTCCTGCGCCGCATCGACATGCACGTCGCGCCTCTTCCTCCCCAGGCGCGACCGGGATCGTCTGCTCACGGTCACGGACCCACCGCCGCCGCTGGAGGAGGCTCGCCTGCCGCCCGCCACCATGAGCTTCGACCCTCCCGCCGCCGGCTACGTCTGCGCCGGGTGCATGGAGTTCACGCTCGAACAACAACAGCAACCGCCACAGGGTGCTCGCCACCGACAGCGACACGGGCCGCGCGCTCCTCTGCGACCCCGAGTCGCCGCCCTCCGTCCGCGCCCTGCCCAGCCGCACCGCCCCCAAGCTCGCGCCCGCCTCCTTCGCCGTCGGCGACGGCGTCTACGTCCTCGACACGCACGCAAACCACCACCGCAGCAACTGCTTCGACGGCTTCGTACTGCACGACGACGACGGCGGCGGCAGCGGCGGCGGGTGGCTGTGCCACGCCCTGCCGCCGCCTCCCTACGTCCACGGAGGACCCTACCGCGCGCCGCCCACCGCCTACGACATCGGCTCGTACGCGGTGGTCGTCGGCGGCTGCGGCGGCTCTAGCATCTGGGTCTCCGAGCTCCGCGGCGGCTCTAGCATCTGGGTCTCCGAGCTCCGCGGCGGCTCTAGCATCTGGGTCTCCGAGCTCCGCGGCGGCTCTAGCATCTGGGTCTCCGAGCTCCGCGGCGGCTCTAGCATCTGGGTCTCCGAGCTCCGCGGCGGCTCTAGCATCTGGGTCTCCGAGCTCCGCGGCGGCTCTAGCATCTGGGTCTCCGAGCTCCGCGGCGGCTCTAGCATCTGGGTCTCCGAGCTCCGCGGCGGCTCTAGCATCTGGGTCTCCGAGCTCCGCGGCGGCTCTAGCATCTGGGTCTCCGAGCTCCGCGGCGGCTCTAGCATCTGGGTCTCCGAGCTCCGCGGCGGCCCCACCTACTCCTTCGACGCCGCGGCGGCGTCGTGGGCCAAGGCCAGCGACTGGGCGATGCCCTTCCGCGGGCACGCGCACCACGTGCCGGAGCACGGCGTCTGGGTCGGCCTCGCGGCCGGCGACGACGGCGGCGGCGGCGGCGGCGGCGGCGTATGCGCTTCGGACCTCACCGTGGCGCCACCGATGGCCCGCAGCCTGGTCTGGAGCGACCCGGCGCCGCCGCGGTGGGTCGGCGGGGACTGGAGGCAGTGCTACCTCGTGCACCTGGGCGGCTCCAGGTTCTGCCACGCCAGCTTCTTCGACCTCAGGCGGCCGTACGAGTGCTCTTCCCATACCTACGCGGTGATCACCGGCATCGAGGTGGAGCAGGCCGGCGGCGAGCTCTGCGTGGTGAGGGGCACAGGGCACAGCATTACAGGTTTCCCGACAGTGTAATGCACTGGCTACTCTAGTCCGCCGGCCTGGATGCCATCCATTTGGATTTATTTATACGTGTCATTTCGTGTGTGTTTTTACATTAGTCGCTGCAACTATATGTAATAAGGGAAGAAGAAGAAGCTTGTCTTATCTTGCTGCGGCTAATCGACGGCAACGCAATAATCGCTCCTGGGGCTGCAGGTGGCGCTGACGGTGCCGGACGTGGGTGCTGACACCGCTCTATTGCCAAATCTCCAAGGTCTGCGACATTGCCGGCGTGAGTTGCTTCAGTTTCAAACTCACCTTCATCCACTCAATTGACGGCCATGGAAGCTTTATTCTTCCTATTTTTTTTATTACTTTCATCTGTAGAGTCAGAAACTATCGACTGATACAAATCAATTACTTTTGAGAACTACTTCTGTGTAAATATTACCAAGCAATTAATTTATGTCAATAGACTGGTGTGTGGATTTTTTTTTCTCCGCTTTCTTGCTGCTCTCCTCACTTCGATTTCTTTTGCTTTCATCTTTTTCGTTTTCTTTACTGTGAAGAGAGATGGTTCCCTTCTTGTATGCTTATTTATTTCGTTTTCCAATTTTTTTGCTAAGAAAAAAATGTGTTTAGTATTGGAGTTTTATTGAAAGGAGGTGACAGGAATACATACCGCATTGGACAAGAGGTGATCATACACAGTGCAAGCCAGTCAACCAAACATGGGCTATGCAAGCCAGGTTAACACTAGCACACCAACCAAACAACGGCCTAAGGCTTGTGTTAGCCTGGCTTAGGGCAATCCTAATTCAATGACTAGGATGATGCCCATAGCATTAAATAAGATGCCATGTAGGACAAAATATGATGTGGCAAGTGAGTTAATGAAGAAAGAGGAGGAAACTGAGTCTTGCATTAGACCTGGTTTCTACATGCTATCCAAGACAAGATGAGAGAGAAGCAGCATTTAATTTAGTCATGGAGCATCAGTGTCTGCTTTTGAAGGATAGTGTCTTGTACTAATTTCTTGATGACGTGGAGACTATGGACATCACTACTAGTGTCTTGGGTTGAGACTGCCCTTAGACTAGTCTTGCATATCTCCTATCCAGGTTTATGCTAGAGCAAGCAACCAGTCACACCCATTATTAGTACTCCCTCCATACTCGTAAAGGAAGTCGTTTATGACAACGACACGGTCTTTAAAACACAACTTTGACTTCTTATTTTTATAAAAATATTTATCAAAAAGTGATACATGTATACTTTTATAAAAGTATTTTTCAAAATAAATATATTCATATAACTTTTACAATTTCAAACTCAACAACTTAAAAATTATTCATAATTTATATTCGCAAAGTTTAACTCAAACCTTATTCTAAACGACTTCACGAGTACGGAGCGAGTACAACATACTCCGTATACACTATACAGCCCCAGGAGCAGAAAGTCAGAAACACAGCTAATTAATCAATGCAACAGAGTCCATCGTTGAATATCCCATGATGTACTCGGTGATGATATTCAAGGCTGGATTATTGATTTATTCAAGTAATCATTAGAAAAAGAGAAAAATAGTGGGATTCTGCTGGAGCGCATTTTTCATACACTCCTCCAATATTAGTAGTTGGATTGAGGAACAAGATCCGGTGGATAGAGATGCTCTGAAAGGAAAAGCGGACAAAAGTCGGATAGGAAGGGGACCCGTTCGTTATCAGCTATCATCATTAACGAGCATCAACAACTGCCCCCACACCTCTAGTCTTGCAGTCGTTTATGAGTTTGGATGTAATAAATTCGTACTTTATCTATTTGTAGACTTGAGAATTTGTAATGTGTGCTATTCTGTGTGTTGAACTTATTTATGTATCCTAAGTGACAATTTGTTAGTGTGATGCGCATGTGATGGTTGATAAGATGTTGTTTCACATGTGCTGTCTGGGCAAAACCGGTCTGACCGGTTTGCCAAACCGGTCTGACCGGTTTGCCAAACCGGTCTGACCGGTTTGCCAAACCGGTCTGACCGGTTTGGCCTGAGACAGCACATGTGCCTCTTTTTCTATTCTTGAGTGAAATATTTGTCATATGCATCACATGTTGTTTTATTTTGTCACACACACTTGTTGCACGTGTTGGATGCTGAGATATAGGGGGAGCTCTCATTTTTATTGATTATATGTGTATTTGGCATTTGAGGCCAAATTTTTGAAATTCCATTCAAGGCACATATTGAGGGGGAGCTCACCATATATCTCAATCATCTAGAGCTTAAATTTCATATCTATTTGTAAGCTTTAATCATGTTGTCATCAATCACCAAAAAGGGGGAGATTGAAAGTGCATCTAGGCACTTAAGTGTTTTGGTGTTTCACACAGCTTTTCAGCAGGATTATTATCAGTCGGCTGTCACCATAGGGAAGATCAGATCTCCACCCCAGCTCTACCACTCTGCTTCCACCACAGCTGCCTACTGCAACTGTTGGCACACTGCTGTCTCCGCACCCCCACCCGTTGCCACAGCCCCCACCTCCCCTAACTTGTCGCAACAGATATCACTTTGCTGTGGGCCGCCGCTACACTCCAAGATAATATTGGTTGGTCTCATTAATAAGATACGTGTCAAAGATTAATGGGACAATTGAATTGGAGATATTTCAAGCTAATGGAAGACATGGATCTTAATGTGGTATTCATGATGATGCAATACAAAGTGGATCTCAATGTGGGTAGATATGGTGAAAGGGATTGAGCTAGATGGAGTGTCCAGGTACCAAGCAAAGAGAAGGGCAAGTTGGTCTTGTAGCCGAGGGACCTGTCTCTTATACACATCTTTAATAGATTGAATTATTTCCTTTGAAAACCGGTCTGACCGGTTTGGGAAACCGGTCTGACCGGTTTGGCCTCTGACAGCCCTAACGGCTAGTTTCCTTTGAAAACCGGTCTGACCGGTTTGGGAAACCGGTCTGACCGGTTTCCAACGGCTATAACGGCTAGTTTGGGAGTTTGGGGTATTTATACCCCTTGGCCCTCTCCTTTGAGGGCTGCTGGTTCCCTTGCCTTCCTTGCACGCCTAGAGCCTTCCCAAGCACCAGCAAGCTCTCCCCAAACCTCTCTTTGTGAGAGTTGATTGATTCTATCAATATCTTTGGATTTGGGTTGAGTGAGATCTTGTGAGTGAGCTAGAGAAAGCTTGCTAGAGCTAATTGCAACAGCAAAGAGTGAATCCATAGCTTGAGCACTTGCGGTGAAGTCTAGCAACCTTTGAAGCATTTGTTACTCTTGGAGGTGAAGCCTCCTAGACGGCTAGGCGTCGCCGGTGAGCTACCGTGTTTGTGGTAAGCCGCGGATCGTTTGTATAGGCCGGCCTTGCCTCCTTCGTGGAAAAGGGCCACAAGCTAGTGGAACCGAGGAAAGTGGCTTGGAGTGGATAAGCCCGCCTTTCGTAGGCCCTCAACGGAGAGTAGGATTCACCTTGTCTTTGTGACGGCCTTTGTGGCATTGGTGAATCCGAACTTCGGGAAACAAATCATCGTGTCTCTCTATTGGTTTGCCTCACAAGTTCAATTCTAGCATTTATATTTGCTTCCGCTTCGATCTACTTGGTTGTGCTCTACTTGTGTGCAGGGACTTTGTGAACCTGCTAGAAATCACCTACAGGAGCTGCAAAACAAGTTTGGTTTGTGCTAGAACTCGTAGAGGGGGTCATATACATATTTGTGTGTTTCTGCAGGAAACCGGTCTGACCGGTTTGGTAAACCGGTCTGACCGCTTTTTAACTGTGTTGAGTTTCTGACCCCAAACCGGTCTGACCGGTTTGGGAAACCGGTCTGACCGCTTTTTGTACTGTGCTGAGTTCCTGATCCCAAACCGGTCTGACCGGTTTGGGAAACCGGTCTGACCGGTTTTGGTACTGACAGTGTGAAAAAGTTTTGTAAATTGCAGATTCACCTATTCACCCCCCCTCTAGGTGACATCAAGGTCCTTTCAATTGGTATCAGAGCTTGGCCTCACATCCTCTTTTTCTATTCTTGTATGGAATATATGTCATATGCATCACGTTTGGTGCTTGGATTTGCTGATGTAGAGCACTCCTCATGAGACTTAGCTCTTGTATCCACTTGCTTGCCGCTTTTGATGTTGTGAGCAAGGAAATTAAAGAAATTATCCTAGATGATCAAGCAACTCTATTCGATGCCCATCTCGTGTGGACTCGAATTGAGAAACTATGTGTCAACATCAAAAGCGGCAAGCAAGTGGATACAAGAGCTAGGTCTCATGAGGAGTGCTCTACATCAGCAAATCTAAGCACCAAACCTCATGTGACCACCACCGAGGTGCAACAAGAGCAAGAATGCTCAGCTACACCATCTCTGGAGAAACCGGTCCGACCGGTTTCCCAAACCGGTCTGACCGGTTTGGGCAGAAAGGCTGCAGCTGTCAGCAAGAAGGATGGAGGTCGCCGCGCAAGCAAAGTCTCAAGCACAAAGGCATTGACATCCTCTGTTGATGTGATGTCTCAGTGCTTCATGGCCACAAATGACAAGGAAGACGAAGCGTCAAAAGAAGCGACTATCCAAGCTCTCACCGAAGATCTTGAGAGAGTCAAACTCATCAACGCTTCCTTGGTTTGTAAGTATGAGGCTGTGGTTGATGATTATGCTTGTGCTATTGACTATCTCATGTGTAGTCTCAGTGGAGAAAGAAAACCAAGTGCTCAAGCAAAAACTTGGTATGGTGACTAGTAAACTTGAGATGCTACAAGCAAAGCATGACGAACTTAGGTGTTCTCATGACAAGCTCGTGGAATCTCATGTGATGCTAGAGGTTGCTCACGAGGTTGTGGTAACATCGGTAAAATTATCCTCTAGGTGACATCAAGGTCCTTTCACATAATAGAAAATATCCTGACTCCTGTGTAAAGAAGTATCACTAGTCAATCCACATATATGCAGGCAAAGAAAAGCAGTAAAATGCTCAATCTCTAACCACTTCCATGATTCCTTCTTAACATCAAAATAAGGACCAACTATTTAAAACAAAATATGAATAGTATAATATATAGTAGATACAATTATTGAAACAAATGTTATATAACTAAAATACACAGCAATAATCTTGTACCAGTTCTTCCTGGAGACCTGGTCCGAGTCTCTGAGATAAGTACACAGTTTGCAGGTGTCACCATACAGGGATAAAGTAGTGAATTCCGAAACTAGATGATAGTTTAGTAATTTGCCAAGAAAAACAAATTAGAAACAACGCAAACTTGTCTGCAAAATCTTTTGACTCTCCGATAAGACATGCTTCTATGTTCTAAGTCACATGACAAAAAATTTAATGCTGCCATGCTGATTAAAATATTCATCTAAAGGCAAGTCCATGGCAAGGTGAAATACTGAGTTGTTATGCATTATGCTCACCAGGGCACTTCATGAAAAGGAGCAAAGGAGAAAGGGCAGTTTGACGCGCAACCAATTCTTCTTGGTGGCATTCATCTGCAGCTTTGCCTACTACATCTTCCCAGGATACCTATTCCAGGTGCTTACCTCCCTCTCCTGGATCTGTTGGATGTTTCCCAACTCTGTGATTGCCCAACAGCTTGGCTCAGGCCTCCACGGCCTTGGCATTGGTGCAATAGGACTTGACTGGTCATCCATCTCCTCATACCTTGGAAGCCCTCTCGCTAGCCCCTGGTTTGCAACTGCCAACATTGCTGCTGGCTTCTTCATTGTCATGTACATAATCACACCGATCAATTACTGGTTCAATGTCTACGAGGCACGCAACTTCCCCATCTACTCAGATGGTCTCTACACACTGACTGGACAGAAGTACAACATCTCTAGCATCATGGACCATCAATTCCATTTTGATACAAATGCCTATGAGAAGAATGGGCCATTATGCATCAGCACATTCTTTGCTTTCAGCTATGGTCTAGGATTTGCATGCCTTACAGCAACAGTTTCACATGTTCTCCTTTTCCATGGAAGGTAATTTCTGCTATCGCCCATCTTGGTCTGCTCTGGTCTGCTCTGCAAAAGTAGACATGCACCTAAAATTGCAAGGTTGTTTCCAGTGAAATTTGGCAGCTAAGCAAATCAGCTTTCCAGGAGAAGAAGATGGACATACACACAAAGCTTATGAGGAGATACAAGCAGGTCCCTGAATGGTGGTTCATATGCATCCTTGTTGCCAGTGTTGCAATCACCATGTTTACTTGTGAGTACTACATTGAGCAACTGCAGTTACCTTGGTGGGGGGTACTGCTTGCATGCGCCGTCGCTGTTTTCTACACCCTTCCGATTGGAATTATCAAAGCAACAACCAACCAGGTATTAACCCAAGCACTGTTTGCATACTATTATACTAGATATTAAAACATATACAGCCCCAGGAGTAGAAACCCAGCTAATTATATCAATTCAACAGAGTCCAGGGTTGAATATCATCACAGAGTACATAATGGGGTACCTATATCCTGGACGACCCATTGCAAACATATGCTTCAAGGTATATGGCTACGCTGGTCCATGTCAAGCTCTAGAATTTTTGCAAGATTTTAAGTTGGGCCACTACATGAAGATTCCCCCAAGGACCATGTTCATGGCTCAGGTCAGTTCAACTAGTCCTACGAATAATAGGCATTGCATTTAACAAAGAAGGATAAGCACATTCTTCCATTGTATTTAATATGTCCCTATTGGAAAAACAACAGGTTGTGGGCACTTTAATAGCAGCTTCTGTATACCTTGGGACAACATGGTGGCTCATGGCCACAATCCCTGATATGTGCAACACCGACCTTCTCCCAGTAGATAGCCCTTGGACATGCCCTTACGATCATGTGTTCTATGATGCATCAGTGATGTGGGGCCTTATTGGCCCACGCAGAATATTTGGTGATTTAGGCACTTACTCTGCTGTGAACTGGTTCTTCCTGGGTGGTGCCATTGCTCCCCTCCTTGTCTGGTTAGCACATAAGGCATTCCCAGCTCAGAAATGGATCCTACATATCAATGTGCCCGTGCTGATTGGCGCAACCAGCTTGATGCCTCCTGGCACTGCAGTAAACTATACCACATGGATACTCATAGCATTTTTGTCAGGCTATGTGGTCTATAAGCATCGACGTGATTGGTGGGAGAGACACAATTATCTGCTGTCAGGTGCCCTTGATGCTGGTTTGGCATTCATGGCAGTCTTGCTGTACCTATGCCTAGGACTTGAGAACAAAAGTTTGAATTGGTGGGGCAATGATTTGGATGGATGTCCTCTTGCTTCATGTCCCACTGCAAAGGGTATAACTGTAGATGGATGTCCTGTGCATAATTGAGAGTATTAATCATTCAGTACTCGGGGGGTAATCAGAATTGTACAAGCAGATCGTTCCAAATTATATATGAAATCTACGCTTCCCCTGATAGCATCAGGATAACTTGTAAAGTTGTGTTCACAGGTGCGACTTGTACTTACCAGTTGCGGCATATGACGACACAGATTGATGTGCCTCAGCTAATTTCCCGTTGTATGCCGGCACAACTCGATCATCTTCTGAACACTGATGCTCCCGGGACACCTCCATGAGTCCATCCCATGCACAGCACATATGGCGCGACCAAGTTTGCATTCCACTAGGTTCCTCCTGCAGCGGGAACACTGGCAACCGCCCATCAACAAGTACAGAGGATCAGAATGCCATGCCAGTCTGGCCAGTGGTCTGCAATCAGCTACCAGCCAGCCGTGCGCCCGTGCACCCCTGAGACCTCCTTTCCGAGCCCCCCGCCGCGTGTGGGGGCGACAACACTCGGGCCAGTTCCCCCACCCCAGAGAGACATTTCGTCGAGCACACAAAGGTCACCAGTCGCGAGCACGGGCTCGGGCGAGGCGCCAGGGGGCCGGCGAGGCGAGGTCGGGAGCGAGTGATAGTGCGGACTCGCCGCTCTCCGGGAGCAGCGGGGATGGATGAACGGCATGATTGGTGGTTGTCGCGGAGCGGAGCGAACGGGAACGCGGCGGCGGAGGCGGAGGCAAGTATGAGGCGCTGAGACTTGAGAGTTGAGACCGGTGGGTGGTGACTGACGACTGGTGTTGCATGCCCGCGGTATGCTAATCTACAGCCGTTGACGTATTACTTTTGTTAGTGTGTTACTACGGACAGATCCCCCACAATCTTCTTCACGCTTTTACTGCTGCCTCCGTTTCAAATGGTTGATTTTTTTATTATCTTTAACCATTCGTTTTATTCAAAAAAATTGTCTAAATATACAAAGCAATAAGTTATTTTTGAAGTATATACGGTGATAAAGCGAGTCACAAACAAAATAAATGATACTGTGAAATTTTTTAAATAAGACGAATGGTCAAGCGTTAAGCAACAATAAATCTCTACCTAATTATAAAACAAGTATTGATTCAACGGTACGTCGTAATTTTACCACAAACCCCCTGATCTTCTTACTAATATGGCCTAGACGTCCTCCCTTAGACGCCGACATGTGGGCCTATATGGCCTAGACGTCTGAACCCATCGACCCCCTCCTATCCATGGCGAAATCGATTCCGACTCATACGCAAAGCACATAGAAACCAAATGAAAGGTCGATTGGAGCTCAAGCGAAGCATAAAAACCAAGTCAAAAACTCGATTGGGGCGCGGGACAGGTCGCCGGCGTGGGGATTCATTCGGCTGCCCCATCCTTTGACAAAGCAAAGACGTGCACCAGCATCAGCCAATGCTTGATGGATCCGAAGGAGTGGGCATGTGGAGAAGGAGCGCTGCCGTCGGGGCAACGACGAGGCGCCGCTGCTAGGTGAAAGATTGAAAGAAGAGGCCGGCGCGTCGCCCCGTCGAGCGCCCAGCCCACCTTCGCCCTGTTCGTTTGGCCGGTGGCTGGCGCTGGTTTTTGCTGAGAGAAAAACACTGCTGACTAGTTGGTGGCTGGTGACTGGCGCTGGTTTTCGCTGAAAGAAAAACACTGTTGGTTCGCTGGAAACAATCCAAACCAACGGGACGCTTACTGTTGGGAATATGCCCAAGAGACAACTGGATTCGATCCACTAGTCTTAATGGGCCACAAATGTTGTGAAGCCCATTAACAGGGGAAGGGGTGCTTTATTTATTAGTCCCATATTGCCAATGGAACATGGTGTGGAGAATTTCATCCAAATAAATAGAGACCAAACCCCTCCTGAAAAAGACATGACTTCCAAGCAATAGTTGCTTTTCTCCCCATCGTGCTCGTGGACCTAGCAGTCCGGTGCGCGACGTTTCAATCCTCGTACGTGTGGATACCTCGGAGGTGCTGCGCTTGGAGCACAAGGACGAACCGCACGTGCAGGACCAGACGGACGTAAGCAACTGCACTGCACTGCCACTTCGACGCGTTCGTCTACATCGAGACGGCTTCCGCTGCAACTGCGCGTCAAGTGGTAACAATCTGTGATCTATAACTGCTGCTGTTCCTAATTTTGGGTGAACGAGTTTTGTGTGAGCTAGCGTAGCCTCCATCGTTACCCAACAGTGGTACCAGAGCCGTAGCTGTTTCGTTATAGATTCGGATATATGCATATAGAGATATGCTTGGATGTAGATTAGTCTCTGATCGGTTTGTGATCTCCACTATGATGGTAGTGTAACGAATTACTCCTACCGGTCGGAATTCCGCCACCGGAGTTAAGTGATACACGTAAACCCAGGCATGGTGAAATATAGATCAATGTGATTGGTCGGATCGAATTTAGGTATATTGACGGTAGCGATAACGGCGGACGGTCCGTGCAAGAACGCCATGATCAGAATGGAACCTTTGAGAACTTGACTCTCAGTAGCCAAGAGGTGATGCAGGTGTGGGTGGAGTATGATAGAGAGAAGACACAGATTGACGTCACCATGGCTCCTCTAGCTATGATCAAACCTAGGAGATCAACAGTGTCAGCCATCTACAACCTCTCAGATGTGCTCACCGATGTGGCGTACATCGGCTTCTCATCATCAACAGGCAAGATCAACACACAACACTATGTTCTTGGCTGGAGCTTCGCCATGAACAACCCTGCTCCATCCATTAATGTAACCATGCTTCCAAAGCTTCCACAACATCATCTAAAGGGTCGGCGATCTTGGGTGTTAGAGGTAGTCCTGCCCATAGGAACTACAACATTTCTCCTGTCATTGGGAACCATTGCTTTCTTGGTCGTGCGGAGGCATTTCAAGTATGCGGAGGTCCGAGACGACTGGGAGTTGGAGTTTGGTCCACACCGCTTCTCATACAAAGATTTGTTCCATGCGACGGGGGAATTTGAGAACAAAAATCTTCTTGGAGTTGGAGGATTTGGCAGAGTGTACAAAGGGGTGCTCCCGAGATCAAGATTGGAGATAGCCGTGAAGAGGGTGTCGCATGACTCCAAGCAAGGCATGAAGGAATTCATAGCAGAGATTGTCAGCATAGGATGTCTTCAGAACCGTAATCTCGTCCAGTTGCTTGGCTATTGCCGGCGCAAAGGTGAGCTCATCTTAGTATATGAGTACATGCCCAATGGAAGCTTGGATAAATATCTTCATAATAGCAAAGAGGTTAACTTTGTGTTGAGTTGGACTCAAAGGTTTCAGATCATCAAGGGAATTGCATCTGGGCTGCTGTATCTCCATGAGGAGTGGGAGAAGGTGGTTGTTCACCGAGACATCAAGGCAAGCAATCTTCTCCTTGATGATGGGATGAATGGACGATTGGGTGATTTTGGCCTTGCAAGGCTGTATGACCATGGTGTCGAGCCACAAACTACACATGTGGTTGGCACCATAGGTTACCTTGCTCCAGAGCTAGCACGCAGCGGAAATGCCACTCCTCCTACAGATGTTTTTGCCTTTGGTATGTTCATCCTTGAGGTCACCTGTGGTCAAAGGCCTGTCAATCACCAAAACACGCAAGATAGTCAGGTCATGTTGGTTGATTGGGTGCTTGACAAGGTGCAGAAAGGATCGTTCCGTGATACAGTGGATGCTAGGTGTTGGAAATATGCCCAAGAGACAACTGGATTCGATCCACTAGTCTTAATGGGCCACAAATGTTGTGAAGCCCATTACCAGGGGAAGGGGTGCTTTATTTATTAGTCCCATATTGCTAATGGAACATGGTGTGGAGAATTTCATCCAAATAAATAGAGACCAAACCCCTCCTGAAAAAGACACGACTTCCAAGCAATAGTTGCTTTTCTCCCCATCGTGCTCGCGGACCTAGCAGTCCGGTGCGCGACGTTTCAATCCTCGTACGTGTGGATACCTCGGAGGTGCTGCGCTTGGAGCACAAGGACGAACCGCACGTGCAGGACCAGACGGACGTAAGCAACTGCACTGCACTGCCACTTCGACGCGTTCGTCTACATCGAGACGGCTTCCGCTGCAACTACGCGTCTAGTGATAACGATCCGTGATCTATAACTGATGTTGTTCCTGTTTTTCGAGTAAACGAGTTTTTGTATGTGCTAGCGTAGCCTCCTCGTTTCCCTTCATTTTTGACATTTCGTTCTTCATCTACTTCTGTGAGGCATTTCTTGGAATCGCTCCCCATTTCTATCTTTGGCGGTACTTGTACCGCGTCAAGCGCATTGGGTCGGGGAACATGGACGGGCCGCTGGGCAACTCGGGCGAGTGAGCAACTAACCTCCAGCTGATAGGTCAGCTCTTCCCCCTGCCGGTACTCGCACAAATGGTTCTTGAACAGTTTGTGATGCCCCCATCACAAACGGTTCGTTTTCCCAACCGTTTGTGATTTCCTGTGTCACCGTTTGTGATGCCCCCATCACAAACGGTTCGTTTTCCCAACCGTTTGTGATTTCCTGTTCGCGCGCTCCGCGGCCAAACCGTTTGTGATGTTCCGTTTGTGATACCCCGGGAACCGTTTGTGATGCCCCCATCACAAACGGTTCGTTTTCCCAACCGTTTGTGATTTCCTGTGTCCGAAATAAACCCAAAAAAATACGAAAACAATAGGGAAAAAATTTATTTTCATTTGGGGAGGCCACCGGCCATCCAAGCCATCAAGTCGCAAGTCGCGCCATTTTTTCGCGCATAGTTCGCGCGCTCCGCGGCCAAACCGTTTGTGATGTTCCGTTTGTGATACCCCGGGCATCACAAACGGTTCTTGAACCGTTTGTGATGCCCCCATCACAAACGGTTCGTTTTCCCAACCGTTTGTGATTTCCTGTGTCCGAAATAAACCCAAAAAAATACGAAAACAATAGGGAAAAAATTTATTTTCATTTGGGGAGGCCACCGGCCATCCAAGCCATCAAGTCGCAAGTCGCGCCATTTTTTCGCGCATAGTTCGCGCGCTCCGCGGCCAAACCGTTTGTGATGTTCCGTTTGTGATACCCCGGGCATCACAAACGGTTCTTGAACCGTTTGTGATGCCCCCATCACAAACGGTTCGTTTTCCCAACCGTTTGTGATTTCCTGTGTCCGAAATAAACCCAAAAAAATACGAAAACAATAGGGAAAAAATTTATTTTCATTTGGGGAGGCCACCGGCCATCCAAGCCATCAAGTCGCAAGTCGCGCCATTTTTTCGCGCATAGTTCGCGCGCTCCGCGGCCAAACCGTTTGTGATGTTCCGTTTGTGATACCCCGGGCATCACAAACGGTTCTTGAACCGTTTGTGATGCCCCCATCACAAACGGTTCGTTTTCCCAACCGTTTGTGATTTCCTGTGTCCGAAATAAACCCAAAAAAATACGAAAACAATAGGGAAAAAATTTATTTTCATTTGGGGAGGCCACCGGCCATCCAAGCCATCAAGTCGCAAGTCGCGCCATTTTTTCGCGCATAGTTCGCGCGCTCCGCGGCCAAACCGTTTGTGATGTTCCGTTTGTGATACCCCGGGCATCACAAACGGTTCTTGAACCGTTTGTGATGCCCCCATCACAAACGGTTCGTTTTCCCAACCGTTTGTGATTTCCTGTGTCCGAAATAAACCCAAAAAAATACGAAAACAATAGGGAAAAAATTTATTTTCATTTGGGGAGGCCACCGGCCATCCAAGCCATCAAGTCGCAAGTCGCGCCATTTTTTCGCGCATAGTTCGCGCGCTCCGCGGCCAAACCGTTTGTGATGTTCCGTTTGTGATACCCCGGGCATCACAAACGGTTCTTGAACCGTTTGTGATGCCCCCATCACAAACGGTTCGTTTTCCCAACCGTTTGTGATTTCCTGTGTCCGAAATAAACCCAAAAAAATACGAAAACAATAGGGAAAAAATTTATTTTCATTTGGGGAGGCCACCGGCCATCCAAGCCATCAAGTCGCAAGTCGCGCCATTTTTTCGCGCATAGTTCGCGCGCTCCGCGGCCAAACCGTTTGTGATGTTCCGTTTGTGATACCCCGGGCATCACAAACGGTTCTTGAACCGTTTGTGATGCCCCCATCACAAACGGTTCGTTTTCCCAACCGTTTGTGATTTCCTGTGTCCGAAATAAACCCAAAAAAATACGAAAACAATAGGGAAAAAATTTATTTTCATTTGGGGAGGCCACCGGCCATCCAAGCCATCAAGTCGCAAGTCGCGCCATTTTTTCGCGCATAGTTCGCGCGCTCCGCGGCCAAACCGTTTGTGATGTTCCGTTTGTGATACCCCGGGCATCACAAACGGTTCTTGAACCGTTTGTGATGCCCCCATCACAAACGGTTCGTTTTCCCAACCGTTTGTGATTTCCTGTGTCCGAAATAAACCCAAAAAAATACGAAAACAATAGGGAAAAAATTTATTTTCATTTGGGGAGGCCACCGGCCATCCAAGCCATCAAGTCGCAAGTCGCGCCATTTTTTCGCGCATAGTTCGCGCGCTCCGCGGCCAAACCGTTTGTGATGTTCCGTTTGTGATACCCCGGGCATCACAAACGGTTCTTGAACCGTTTGTGATGCCCCCATCACAAACGGTTCGTTTTCCCAACCGTTTGTGATTTCCTGTGTCCGAAATAAACCCAAAAAAATACGAAAACAATAGGGAAAAAATTTATTTTCATTTGGGGAGGCCACCGGCCATCCAAGCCATCAAGTCGCAAGTCGCGCCATTTTTTCGCGCATAGTTCGCGCGCTCCGCGGCCAAACCGTTTGTGATGTTCCGTTTGTGATACCCCGGGCATCACAAACGGTTCTTGAACCGTTTGTGATGCCCCCATCACAAACGGTTCGTTTTCCCAACCGTTTGTGATTTCCTGTGTCCGAAATAAACCCAAAAAAATACGAAAACAATAGGGAAAAAATTTATTTTCATTTGGGGAGGCCACCGGCCATCCAAGCCATCAAGTCGCAAGTCGCGCCATTTTTTCGCGCATAGTTCGCGCGCTCCGCGGCCAAACCGTTTGTGATGTTCCGTTTGTGATACCCCGGGCATCACAAACGGTTCTTGAACCGTTTGTGATGCCCCCATCACAAACGGTTCGTTTTCCCAACCGTTTGTGATTTCCTGTGTCCGAAATAAACCCAAAAAAATACGAAAACAATAGGGAAAAAATTTATTTTCATTTGGGGAGGCCACCGGCCATCCAAGCCATCAAGTCGCAAGTCGCGCCATTTTTTCGCGCATAGTTCGCGCGCTCCGCGGCCAAACCGTTTGTGATGTTCCGTTTGTGATACCCCGGGCATCACAAACGGTTCTTGAACCGTTTGTGATGCCCCCATCACAAACGGTTCGTTTTCCCAACCGTTTGTGATTTCCTGTGTCCGAAATAAACCCAAAAAAATACGAAAACAATAGGGAAAAAATTTATTTTCATTTGGGGAGGCCACCGGCCATCCAAGCCATCAAGTCGCAAGTCGCGCCATTTTTTCGCGTCGGTGCTTCGGGATGTGTTGGCGGTCGTCCACGTGTCGTGCATCGTGTTTGCTTGGTCATCGGTGACGTGGACGGCTCCCGGTGGTCTGTACGGCTAAGGGGGGTAACCGGCCGAATGGAGTCGTTCGGCCGATTCGGTCATTTTCGGCCCCAATAGCGCGTATTTGTCGTAGTTGTACCTGCACAAGTGACACTCACCAAAACTCGTGGAACTCCATTAGAAATAAAACCTAAGTACATGGAATGTTGCATAGTCTCTCATTTATTCCCGCGTATTGGCTGTCTCTTATACACATCTATGTGTATAAGAGACAGGTGCAATGTCCAACCTGTGACTGTTACTGAAATTGTTATCTGTATGCATTCTGAAGTTAGTAACAATATATATTTTTAGCTATTCATGTCTTGGAAATGTAGGAACCTAACGAAGTTCGTTTACCATTTTTGCAATTCAATACATATGCCGTGTGGATACCTCGGAGGTGCTGCGCTTGGAGCACAAGGACGAACCGCACGTGCAGGACCAGACGGACGTAAGCAACTGCACTGCACTTCCACTTCGACGCGTTCGTCTACATCGAGACGGCTTCCGCTGCAACTGCGCGTCAAGTGGTAACAATCTGTGATCTATAACTGCTGCTGTTCCTAATTTTGGGTGAACGAGTTTTGTGTGAGCTAGCGTAGCCTCCTTCCTTACCCAACACTTACCTCTCCGCTCAAGCTCTAATCATTGAGGTCGTGGTCTCGCAGATCATCGCTGTCGTGCTTGATAGGAGCAGCGGCGGCAGGTTGGTCCGTTGGAGCTCGGGTGGGGAGTGGGGAACAGGGGGCTGGGGAGGGCTCAAGAGTCGAGAGAATAGAGAAGGGGACTGACGGGGATGGCTCAAGAGTCGAGAGGATTAAAAAATCGAGCTGGGCTATGGTTCTTCTCTGGGCTGGTAGGTGGTTTTTGTTTCTTTTTATTTGTTTCGGCCAACGAGCCACATATTGTTTGCAGAGAAGTCGAGCATGCAGCTAGGCCCCATGTTACCTCTAGGCCTCACACTTTCGGGTAGTTATGTTGGTTTAATTTGAGCTAGGTAAAAAAATAGTATATGAAAAAAAGGCACCACTGAAAAAACGAAAGCAAAATCTCTAGAGTACTGTAAAGGGACTCACAGTTACTGACATATGGGCCATAGCACCGGTGAAGCCCACACATAAGTGGGTGAGTCCCTCTGCAGTACTGCAGAGAAGACTCACCCGAAAAAACTCGCTATTAGTACTCATGGAGAAATCTAATTAGTATCAGTGTTGGTTGGCCGGCACTACAGTATCACATAATTAGTATCGGTTATCCTGTTCGGTACTAAATGTACAGTTTAGTACTGGCTGATAACACAGCCTACGACACACGGTTTAGTTACCAACTGGTACTAAATATTTTTCTGTTTGTTTTTTGTTAAGAACTTCCCATGAACCTGTATAAGTTTCTACACGGAAACAACGACATGTTTGATCTCATCTTAGCATGCCATCACAATAAAAATCATACATAGAATTATGGTTGTGGTGGAGGACTGGAAATGCCCTTGATGTTGCTTTGCTTAAAATTAAATCAGTCACAACGACTAATGCTCCAACTAATAACCAAGGACGAGATTAAACCTCTTATATATCACTTTTAAATTTTTTTCTACTCACAACCAGATGCTTATTACTTTCTGTGTTAGCTCAACACAATTAGATGCTCAAGACTAAAGCTGGGAAGTGCAATTCTAATCATCTTTCTTTGCTTTTTAGAAACGATTAAATAAGATATGTAGAGATGTAGAGAAGTAAAATAAAATGTCGTTGAAGTTAAAATAAAATTTAAGTTCTTCAACATTAATAGTATTATTTTGCTTAACCGTGGCAACGCACGGATATTATGCTAGTAATAATTTAAAACGAAAGTAGTAGCTCACAGTCTGCCGGAAATGTGTTAATGCTCATGCTCTTGTTGCTTGATATCTTGTTGGGGAACCACAATTCTTATGAGGCATGCTATACCGCTTATGAAGTGTCCTTAACTGCAATAGAAAGTCATGGTTGAAGAGCCACTAAATTTGAAGAGTCATTTACAGAGTCTCTTGAAAACGTTTTTCTCTAATAATAATTAAATTTAACTTTAGAAAATGAATTGGCTAATATAAAGGAAAGAAAAAAAAAGCGTACCGCAAGTCGCTTTGCGGCAGCGGCGTACAGTACCAGTGCAGTGGTTGACCTTGAGTGACTTGCTGCTGCCTCTTCTTCTCTCCCAGATCCAGGAACACACCAACACCAAGGAATTCCACACACCGATCCTTCCGAAAATACACTCACTCCACGGTCCACGGGTCGAGGAATTGCAGTCTGCCACCGGCGGTCACTATGGATTTGGTGGTGGGTGGTTCGCAGTCCACCGTGAAGTCTCTCCTGGGCAAGCTCGGGAGCCTTCTCGCCCAGGAGTACACTCTCATCAGGGGCGTCGGCCGCGACCTGCAGTACATCACCGACGAGCTCCGCACCATGGAGTCCTTCCTCCGTGACCTCGGGGACGCCGAGCAGGACAACCGGATGAAGGATTGGGCGAAGCAGATCCGCGACATGACCTACGATGTGGAAGACTGCGTCGACGACTCGGGCCACCGCATCCACAACCCCCGCTGGCTCCGCAGCGACATGTGCTGCTACTTCCTCCTCAACAGCCTCTACGAGGTTGTGACGTGGTGGCCTCGCCGCGACATCGCCAGCAAGATCTCCGACCTCAAGACGCGGGCGCAGCAGATCGGCGAGCGGCGACAAAGGTATGGCGTTGACAACCTCAAATCCAGTCAGAACAGTACAGGAGCAGGAGCTCGTACAAATACTGGATTTAATGCTGCCGAGAACCAGGACCGAAGCTTGAATCTTGTCGTCAGGAAGGATCCTGTGGGAGTGCACGCAGACATGGAGAACATGGAGAAGTGGATGAAAAACAGTACCAACAAGAATGGTGTGCTAGCCATTGTCGGGTTCGGAGGGGTGGGGAAGACCATAATCGCCACTCAATTGTATCGGAAATTCGAGGATCAGTTTGACTGCCGTGCGATGGTAACGGTGTCCCAGGGCTCTGACCTCGAGGCTATCCTGATCAGCATAAAGGATCAAGTCATGCCGCAGTCCGATGAACAGAAGCAGCAAAGCAAATTACCGGAGAAAAGAAGTCTTGGAGCTGCATTCCGAGGCATCACAAATCAAGTCAGAACATGCACACCAGCTGTCATGTTGAAGTGCAGGTGTGCCACTCCTGACAACACCAATGAGCGAGTCAAGTTGGACCCTGACTCTGGCCACCAGGAGCAGCATGACATGCCAGAGTTTGATTCCAGTGATGATGAGCAGCAGGGTACCTTGCCGGGGAAGAAGAGCCTTGCAGGAGCAGCCCGAGACATGTTGGGTCAGGTCAGACGCCGCACATCATCTGTCATGGCTAAATGCAGTGTCAGTGGCACCTCAAAGAAAATGCAAGACAATTCCAAGCTAATACAACTCAAAGAAGATCTAAGAAATCTCTTGTCCCAAAATAGGTATGCCACATCCAATCTTTCAACATTTTTTTTAAACTTCGCATGCTGCTAGGTGCCCACCTGTCCCAATTGTTAAGTCCAAATGGAAGGTTATTGACTCATATGTCACTGGGTGTGCACCTCACCTGATTTTTCTCACAATTTTCGGATTTGCATGTGATGGTAGCAGTGACAAAAATTCAAGTGATATCGAGGTGGATCTTAATTTTTTATTTACACTAATGATACTTAGAAATTGTGACAACAAAATATCTACAACTTTAGCGTAAGGTAATTAGGTATTAGAACACATGAATTTTAATACCATATATATCCACCATCCCTAAAGCTAAGCGTTAGCATATATCTCATCGCACATCCGATGAACACAAAATCAGGTGACAGTCACCTTCTAACGACCCAAGCAAAATTTAGCTTTCCCATCTATTCCAAACAGGCCAGTGTGGTAGAATTTTCTCTCCCATATTCTTTCTTTTAGCATTCCTTTGATGATGAAACAAGTGAAATGCATGTGGATGAATATTATTTAATTGCGCCCATATGTAGTACCTCAGTATCACAGTATGTGTGCTTCCTTATTCCCTCTTATTTCATTGAAGAGAATAGAGCCGCCATAGTAAATGTGTATATGTTTCTTCAAAGTACACAAACAGACTACCCATATTACCAGCAAGACTACACACATCTTGACTACTGCGCTGAAGCCGAACAGTCATGCATCGGTCTAAGTCAATAAATATGCAACAATTTATTTCAACAGGAGTGGATAGTTCACTTTGTTATTATCTACCCATTCATGCACATAGTAACGTATGGTGGATTAACGGAGGAAAGCAAGAAATCCGAGAGAAAACTGGTAAAACTGGCAACTGGTTTTACCGTTACCAGTTTTCAAGGTGACCACTGGTTAAAGCTCTGGGTAAGACATGGGTTGTATGTAGAATTGGAAGAGCTGGCCATAAATTATGAGGGGTTGCAGTACTAGCTGAAATACCATGACTGCCAGTTCAAGGATACTACCGATTAAAACTCTTTGTTTTGTTTCTTCTCTTCCTAGTGATTCTCAATTCTCATCAGGCATGAGCTGACTGCTAGCTTATCACTACATAAGTTCCAAAGAACTGTCGCTTTAGAACTTTGTAGCTCCCCATAGATTCCCTGATATCTCCTGCAATGTTATTCTTATTTTTTTAGTTGG
Source organism: Echinochloa crus-galli (assembly GCA_900205405.1). Taxonomy (NCBI): domain Eukaryota; kingdom Viridiplantae; phylum Streptophyta; class Magnoliopsida; order Poales; family Poaceae; genus Echinochloa; species Echinochloa crus-galli. The sequence goes on along the minus strand of OAMR01000022.1, from coordinate 4,231,438 downwards.
GCTGAAGTTTTATTTTCTTTTCAGTTGTATAAAACCCTCTGAAAATAACTGAAACTCTTTAAGAGCTGCCTACAACTATTTGAAAATTGTGCTTACAACTTGGCCTGTGACACAAAGCCCTAGCCTGGGTCGAGCTTCCTTTTTTTCCCCACAGCGGGCAATCCTGAATTTCATTACGATGATATCCAATGAAATTATAGAGTTTCCACCAATTAACACTTCTGCATTACAAATGTTTTAACCACCAAGCTAGCAACTTATGCAAGCATACTCCACACAGGTTACAAGCAACCCGCTCAAACAAGATCATTGAACATCAACAACTACTACTAAACAGCTCAACTAAACAACTGCTAGGAATGATCTTTCAAGAAATAAGCAACTGCTAGAAACGACTTATGCACAGCAGCAACACACGCTAACAGCTCCCTCTCACTCAGACGGTCACTCAATCTTGGTCTCCCAGCAACTTGTCTCCCCTCGGTCGCCTGATGAAACTTCAGAGTCATCATTTTCTGCACCTCCGCTCCTTGAGACAGCTGAGCTTGATCATCCTGGCTTTGATGGGCTGTCCAATAGGAAGGAAAAGAGCAGCAAACCATAAACACTATCCCAATAGGAGATTTAATCCAATTTTTTTTTATCAAAACAAACATTGTTTCTAGCTTTCCACAGTGCCCAACACACAACAGCCAATCCCAACATGTGGAATTGCTTGCCATTTGCAATAAAAATTATGCCCCAAGCCTAGAATTGGTCACAAGAGTTTGGTTGACAGGAAGCTCCAAAGACAATGCTCCACACAAATCTGGCTGGATAGGAATCGAAGAAAAGGGTGGCTGATATTTCTTTGCAAAACATAGTCTCCTCACTCTGTCATCAGATAAGCGGTAGCGGAGCTCGGACAGAATTTGAGAGGGGGGCAAACTTAACATGACCAAAGAAAAGAGGGGGCTAAATAAGTTTTTTCATACCAATTGGATGGTGAAATTAAGTGTTTCATGAATGGTTTCATAGATGAGGGAGGGCCAAGCTCTGTCACTAAAGATAAAGCCTTACTACTGACATATCAGAACATCAGGTTGCCATGATCCTTATTTGAGATGGCTCCAGTTCAAGATCCACCTAAGCAAAAATTATCCAGTACACTTTGCAACAATATGGGATAACTGGTCAAATATGTGTTTTTAGCAGTGTATGTCCTGTGCACTGCTAGTGACTCGATTTCTTCTTTCATTTTTATCATCGTTTCTTTGCTGCCATGCAGTTACTTGCTGTTAATTGATGATGTGTGGTCTACATCGACATGGGACCAGATCAGAAGCTCATTACCTCGAAGTAATAAAGACAGGAGGATAATAGTTACTACAAGATTTCAAGCTGTTGCCACAACATGCACAAGAGATGATAGTATTCAGAATGTCAAAGCCCTTGGTCGCGAAGAATCTGAGAACTTGTTTAAGCAAGCTGTCTTTGAATCCAAAGGAAACATAGATCAGGTCCCAGACGAAGTGTGGAACATATGTGGGGGGCTTCCTTTGGCCTTAGTTAGCATGGCTGGTTTTGTGGGCTGCAACCCTAGCAAATCGCTTGTGGAATTGTTAAATCATTACAAATCTCTGTTTCCAGAGTCAACAAAAGAGCGCAAGGAAGGTCTCAATCAGGAAGAAGCGGGTAGAATCATCAGTCACTGCTACAATGACATGCATGCCGAAATCAAGACTTGTTCGCTGTACCTGAGCATATTCCCTAAAGGAAACAGGATAAGCAGGAAGCGTTTGACAAGGCGATGGATAGCCGAAGGTTTTGTCAGTGAGAAGCAGGGGATGAGCATGGAGGATGTTGCCGACACATATTTCAGTCACCTTATAAGGAGGAAGATCATACGGCCAGTGGAGCACAGCAGCAACGGGAAAGTGAAAAACTGTGTCGTTCATGACATGATTCTTGAGCACATTGTAGCAAAGGCAAGTGACGAAAATTTCATCGCAGTGGTTGGTGGCCACTGGCTCATGCAGCCGCCTAGCAGCAAGGTCCGGCGGCTGTCCCTCCAAGGTGGTGACTCCAAGCGTGCAAAGGAAACAGAAAGCATGAACTTGTCTCATGTCCGGTCACTGACCATGTTTGGTAGTTTAAACCAGCTTCCTCTCCATTCCTTCAAGTTTAAAATTGTACAAGTCCTAGATCTTGAAGGCTGCACAGATTTCAGACAGCGCCATATGAATGAGATATGCAAAATGATTTTTCTCAAGTATCTGAGCCTTCGAAGAACTAACATTAAAAAGATTCCGAAAGCAATAAAAAAGCTTGAGAAGCTGGAGACTCTGGATATAAGGGAGACGAACGTCATTGAGCTTCCAAACACCATATGCAATCTTGCACGGCTGGTTAACATACTTGGTGGGAATAAAAGAACAGGCAACGCACTGAGGCTCCCTAAAGAGTTGGCCATGAAGAAGAAAATGACGGCTCTACGCATATTGTCAGGGATAGAAATCGTTGCGGCATCAGCAGATCTACATCATTTGACTGAGTTGAGGAAGCTTTCCATTTACAGGCTTCGGATCAAGAAGCAGGGTAAGGCTTTCAAAGAGCTGCGCTCCTCTATTGAGTATCTTGGTGGCTTCTCTCTCCATACCCTCATCATTTGTGATGATTCATCTCGCTTTCTCCAATCACTTAAAGATCTGGCCAATCCTCCAAACTCCTTCATTGCCCTCGAACTGTCTGGCAAGATGGTTAGTCTCCCTGGTTGGATCACAAAACTCGATGCTCTTAACAAGTTAACCCTTTCGCTGACACTTCTAAAGGAAGAAAACTTGAGCCACCTTAGTAATCTGAAGGCATTGTTTTCCCTCACCTTCACAAGTTCAGCAGCACAGCAGGATCAAGAAACAGTGACCATTATTGAGGGTAACAGGTCAGGCCCCAACGGAGAAATCATTGTTCCTGCTGGTGGATTTCTGAAACTCAAGCTTCTTCGTGTTACTGCTCCTCGTGTGCCATTACTGAGTTTTTCCAAAACTGCCATGCCATGTCTTGAACGGCTTGAACTGAATTTCAGCATGTTAGAAGGGCTTCTGGGCATGGAAAACCTTCTGTGTCTTAAAGAGGTGCACCTGAGACTCCAAATGAAAAAGAAAAATGAAGAAGAGAATGACATAGCTGTTCAACAAATAAAGGATATAGCAGGATTCTCCACAAAACAGAATTCGAATCCCAAAATCATCTTTGGTCAATACTATGACTGACTATGTACTCATGCAACCTCCTGCAGATAAAGATGAAAGATGCTGCTGCTGTAGTAGCAATGTTCTTGGCTTATGCTGCTACTATTTGAAATGCCCTTGATTATTTTACTGTCTTCTTTTTCTGTTAGTTGTGCAGTTTGAGTCCCTTCAGGTTCTATTTCCCTATAGTTGATTGTAGGAGACCAGGAGTCCTTTAAACTATTTTTTTAAGAAACGGTGAAGGGACGCCTTTTTGCATTAATTAAGGTTCGAATGCACAAGATTCCTCGATCAACCAGTTGTAGGAGTCCCTTTTGCCGTAGTTGCTTGCATATGGATTGTACCTGCAGGAAGTTTCTTTGGAAGAATCGCGTGCAGTTGGAGTGGTGCTTGGTTGTTGATCCTGTTGATCCGCAGAGGACGAGGACGTCGTAGCTGATGCTATCCCAACATCCTCTGTAGAACTCAGTGTGAAGCCATAGGAGCCAGGGGCTTTATAGTTTGGAATTTCATGATATCCCCTCATTCTCTGTTATGTCTGTATCGAGGTTAGGCAGGTGGACCCATGGGTAGTGTGAACTGCATCATACCAGAGGGACACCCTTCTCAGTGGATTGAGGCCATCAGTTGTGAGAAGCACTCAGTCCTTTAAATTATAAGGAAGAAAGATTGCTTTTTGAGTAAAATACATCAAAGGACCATCAACTTGCAAGTAGGTGTCAGGTTCATAAACTCTGAAAGTGTATTTATAGGTCCATAAACTTGTAATCTGTGTCATTTAGGTTCACAAACTCTGAAGTGCATTTCTGAATCTATAAACTTGCAATCTGTGTCACATATATCCATACCCCTCCATCTAAGCTCCATGCACTAATGTGGCACCAGCATGATTATGCATGGCGCCTCCGCATCGCCGGAGTTTTGCTAGAAGGGTGAGATTGGAGCCCAATTTTAAACCTAAGGACATATGGAGAGGGAAGGAGACGAGTGACTTATTTTGGAGGTTATTGACATGAATTAGAATTCAAGGGAGGGTCACAAAACTGCCACAAGAGAGTTCTGAAGCTGAGGTACGATGTAACCAGAGCCCGTAATATATGGTTTGGGGAAGGTGGAGGAGCTCGTAGAGGCGTATATATATCGACATGTGTACTTTAGTGGGAGATACTATGTCATTCACAACATGGTCTCCTCATCCGCACCGTGCCCGGCACCCGCCATCATGGCGCAGGTGGCCAGGATGGTGATGCCTAGAGTCACGACAAAGAAGTTCATAACAACGCTGGACTCGTTTCAACATGGAGTGATTCTTCGGGCTTGTTTAGATCCCAATTTTGGGTGGCCAAATTTGGGAGTATGGAGTCACATCGTAATCATTGCGCCACTGTATCATTTCGTTTGTATGCGTGAAAAATTATCCAAAAACTAATTAATTAGGCTCAAAATGTTCGTCTCGCAGAGTACAACAAAACTGTGCACTTAGTTTTTAATTTCATCTACATTTAACACTCTATGCATACTATGACATTTTGATGTGATAGGAATCTTCTTTTTGCATAGTAAATTTAAGGGTGCAAATTTAGGAACTAAACAAGGCCTTAGTGATGGGTTAGCATGTGTTCATGGACTGCGACGTCGAGGTGACCTTTGTGGGCACATTCTTGGCTGCATGATAGCTCGTGGACAAAGCAAGGGAAGAACTCATGGAGTTTCGCGACCACAACGTCATCTCTCTCGGTCTTGTATTCTATCGAGCATGTTGTAGGTGAGATAAGAGCAGGAACTGTTGTTGAGCTATCCTAATGGAGCATTTCATCACAGCTGTAGTGGCTCCTCGACGGTGATCTTGAAGGCTGTCTTTCCAACCATGTTGCACCTAGTAGGTTCTAACATAAAATAAATATAATATAAAATAGTTTCACGATGAATTTAATTTAATGATACTTATTTGCTATCATAAATCTTGAATCTTTTATGTGTACATTTGATGAAATTTTTTATTTAGGACAAAACTAGAATGCCTTGTCCTTTTGGGACGGGTGAGTAACATTGACACATATACCTACTTATTGTCAGGGATCTCAATAATCTCTGGCTCGGCGGAAGAAGATGGGTCCGTGCGTAGCTGGCGGGCATCATCATCTTGGGATTTGCTTGTCCAGTCTTGAGCCTGATTAGCACCAGCGATTAGGCTCCCCTCATGCGGACCAGCAGATTGGCAGGGACTAGCAGTGATGCTATCGATCAATTCACGACCCTCTAGAAACATGAGCTCGGCGAGTTGTTGTTGCGTGTCCTTCGGCAGTGGATTCAGCTGTGGGCAGCCTGAGAGATGGAGGATTCGTAGCTCTTTTACCTCATTCTTTGCGGTAGGCTCTGTAGTCTGAAGCAGCCAGAGAGGTCAAGTGTACGTAGCTCTTTGAGGTCACCTATGCCTTCCGGCAGATGGAGAAGGAATTTGTTCTTGGACAAGTCTAGATGCTCTAGCTTGGCAAGGCTGGTGATGCACTCGACGTATTTGCAGCTTTCCTCGGGCGGCAAGGCGTAGCAGAACGGGTCCAGGCACGATGATATGGCCAGGAACCGGAGTTCCTTGAGCTTGGGCAGAACAGTCTGCAGACTCTTGAGATGGAACCAGTCCTCAACGGAATACCCGCATCTGTGTGATAAGTTCAAGTATCTGAGTTCTGTACACATCTCCAGAGCTTCCGTGACCCCTCCAAGGCAAGAGCATCCGGACAAGTCCAGGTGCCGCAAATTGGAACCAACCCTCCCGAGTGACATGGACAGTGTTTTTAGCCGAGAGCAGCCCGACAGGTCCAGGTGCTGCAAAGCCCCTGGCCCTCCATAGAATTCCGGTAGTGATTTTAGCCCCGAGCAGCCCGACAGATCTAGGTGTACCAAACACTTCATACTTCCGAATGCTTCAGTCAAGTCTGACAGTTGACGAGAGCCACGCAGGCTGAGGCACCTTAGGCAGTTGGAGAGCCCATTGATGATAGACAAGGGAAGCACTCGATCCTGGATACCAGGAGCGTTAAGGTATCTCAAATCCTTCAGCAGACCAATGGATTCTGGCAGATTCTGCACAGAGCATCCACTTAGATCCAAGAGCCGAAGGTGCTTGGCAGATGAAAAGGCACCGTCACTGAGCTTCATCTCGCTGCAGCCCTCAAACCGGAGCGCGAATATCATGCGGGCAGCTGGCAATATACCCGAGAGGTTCTCCAGCGTGCCATCCAAATTGCTGACCAATGCGCAGTAAGCACTCCGGCTGTTATTCTCACAGGACGACGATGTCGTCATATTTCTACCATCCACGACAACCAGCCTCTCGCCTAAAACATATCTTGCAAGAAGGTACACCAGGTCGTTCATTGTCAACAACGCTGCGTTAACCTACAGAAAAAATATATATAAATATTTATAGGCTGTATTGGAGAGCATCAAGTACAGTAATATTATGTAATCCTGATAAATGGAAGGAAGGCATCTAATAAAAATCTAGGAATTTGCAGGTGCTAACAAATCTCACTAGTAATTGGAGGCACGTTAGTACTCACAAGACAAACCAGAAAAAGGAGATAAATTCTGCGAAAGCATGAACATTTGGCCATCAATTCTATAAACTTTAATCATCACACTGACATTAATAGACATCTTATTATTACTAATTAGAGGCCCCAAATGAGTTCCCATGTTAACTCTAACGAGTCACGTAAGGAAAAAGGTAAATTATGTAAATTCTAAAAAAAACTGAAATATCCATCCATGAGTTCATTGTTGACTTTAATCCTCCTTGGAAATAATAGTCATTGAATATATTCTATTCTCCAAAATATTACCCACCTATATTATTGTAAAAATACTCTAAAGAAACTCATAAACCTATGCCATTATGAAAAGAAATAATCTGAAGATACTTACCCACCTATACCGTTACGAAATAGTACTAAAGATCTCGTTCACCATTTCTGACCATTATTGTGTATAAAATTTGGATCTTATAATTTCTTTTAGCACCATATCGAAGTCACCACTAAATATGTAAATTGACAAATATGGAAAATTTCCAACCAACCAAGAATCATTTTCATACATGTGATATCTACCGCTTTCAATCATTTTCATCCTTTGTCCACCTCTACCTTCTCTAAAAAAATAATCTAATGCAACCCCCTAATCTTCACCTAAATTGCCCACTCATTCCATTATAAAAAATATTCTAAACTACCCACTTCTACTATTATTAAAAATGAAACAAAATTACCCATTAAATCTATTACTAAATTATCCATACTTGCTATTATAAAATAGCACAATTGCTACTTTAAATAACTTATACATTTTATCTAGGACATAGCATAATTACATTTAATGTGTAATTGTTTCATAGAGGAAATTCGACACCTTAAGTGCTTGGTGTAGATTAAAATTCTTGTTTATTCCCTAAAATTGTATAGGACATAGAATCCATGTTTAATAAATACAAAAACAGAGTTTTGAGTAAGAGGCGCAATATAAGGCCTAGAATTTCAGCTTAACGTACATAACATGCAAAAGCAGCAACTAATAAGATAAAAACTGGAAAGTCAAAATATAGATTCATAAAGTTGCAATAGATGGGCTGCAACAAGAGGCTGATATAACCCAAGCAAGGTTTCAGCTAAATACATATTAAAGACACACAGAGATGTGATGTTAAAGGGAAGAACTATAATTGTGGTTGAAATTTACCGTGACTGGATATAGATTATAAAGTATATAAATGGATATCATGTTAGAAAAATGAACAATGAGACAGTAAAGATAACAACTTGATTAGCCATGGGTCATTGTTAAATTAATTATGAATTTTTGATACATATGTTTCATAAGATTGTAGCACATGGTTGATGGACTAACCTTTAAATTGAAATGCTGCAAGTTAAGCTATGTGCTCTGCAATTGCATGTGTATAAATTTCTAGGCAGTGAGAAATTATCAAAACTTTTCAGGGAAACAACTTTACCCCGGAGAACATTCAAATGATTCATCTGACGGCTATCCAATTAAAAGTAGCACTCTTCCTATGGAGTGAAGAAAGAACATGGCAATTGAGCAGTGGTTTGTTAATCTTTTTAGAAGAAAATAACTGAAAGCTTTACATGTATATATATACATACTCACCGAAGGTGGCTTAACGCGGAGAAGGAACAAAATATCCAAAAGACATGTGATGTGTGACCAAGTAGGATAACAGCCGAGAGCATCCAACTGGTTCATCAGGTCACATGGGTCTATCTTGCGGCCGCTGCCCTCTGGGAAGATGAAGGCACAGAGAGCAAAGAGAAACCTGAGATCAATTGGCAGACGCTGGTATGTTTGCTTTAGGTGAGAAAGCACCCTGATGCTGTGAAGGGGCGATTGTAAACCTTCGTCATAAGATTGCCATCCTCCGATGATATTATTCCAGACATCCAGCTTGTCTTCAGCTGCTGGCCATTCTTGGAACTGCAGTATGCACCCAAGAGCTTGAGCTGCCGACGGAAGACCCCCACACTTGCTCGCAATCTCACCCATTATCCTCTCCCACCTCTCGACCACTGCATCTCCTCCTATTTTTTCATCACTTGCTAGTTTTGCTTTGGAGTAAGCGGTTGCCTTGATTATTTCTTTGCACGTGCCATTAGGCAACGGATGTAGCTGGTATGGCTTAACGACACGGCTACACATGTGCTCTGCGATGGCTTCGCTGTGCGTGGTCACTATCACAACCAGATTGGTGACAACACCGAGCATAAACTTCAGCTCGTCCATTCTGATTCCATAGCTATCATCCAACGAATAACCGTTCACCCACTGGTCATCTAAAACAAGGAGCAGCTTCCGCCGGTTATAACCACGGTCAAGCAGCTGGGCGAGATTATCCAAAGAACCATCATTCTTATACGACTCTGCTCCTGTTACTTGAGAGATTATACAGGTAGCGATTTCCTTCAAATCCAACATACCGGAGGGCATATCTTTTTTTAGATAATGGAAATATTTCCGGCCTCTGCAATAAATGCACACAGCCAAATTTTTACAAAGACTTCAGCTCAATAGCTGAGAAAAAAAAAGGAGAAACGGTATATAGGAAGAGAAAATAATCATAAGCAATGTCTAATATTGCCTATCCATCTATTCTTGAAGAAAATATCCAAAGCTTCTATTGCTTGGCTCGTCGAATAGACGGTCTTCCTAGTGTCTTCACGCTGCATTGATAAATAATAGCCAATATGTTCCCTCAAAAGGTAGCTTTTAAAGCAATGTAGAGGTCGCCCACGAACATCCGAGCACGAACAATGAATGCTGAAACACCATATGGATCTTCACGACGACGTCTTCAAGAAGAACATGACGCCAATGGCGCCATCGTCATCGGCCCGAGATAGGGCTTGGTTTTCACGAAGAATCAAAACATGGCCATATACAGGGAAGTATGAAGTCGCCTCCAAGGAGGAAGTGGCACCCGCAGGCGTCACCGACCAGGCTTTCGCTCCAACCTCCACCATGCCATAGCTGCTGATGGTGCCTAGCATGTCACGATTGTTGATCGTGTGCCCGTCCATTGTCCACCGCCGGCCACTGTCATTGGGCCAGGGAAGACGATAGGAAGGCTACCTGACGGATCCGGACTGGGGACGACGTCATGATGTCCACCCCTGGCGGAGCCGGACCGGGGAAGTCGCCGGCGGCGGCCACGGCCCGAGCAAATTGGGCGGTGGAGGATGGCGGCACCGGCAGGACCTCCAGATCCGGTGAGGCCGGCGGCGGCGGATCTGGCACGAGGGCTCGGCCGCACGGATCCGTCGAGGGGGCTGCTGGCGGTCCTGGATACGGGGCGGGGGAGGCGAATCCGCCGCGGCGACGATCGGCAGCGCAAAGGGAACCGCACCGGCGGCGAAGGGCGATCTCGAGGGATGGCTTGTGCGTGGAGGAGAAGGAAGGGAGGAGGAGAGGATGTACAGGTAGCGATTTCCTTCAAATCCAACATACCGGAGGGCATATCTACCCAGGCCTTCTCGTAATCTTTGAATCGGGGGTCATGGAAGATCAATTTTGCCAGTGATGTCTTGCCGACCCCTCCAAGGCCAAAGATGGGAAGAATGACGGGCATCTTCTGCTTGACCTCTGCCTCCGCCTGTATCAACAAATCCATTATAATCTGCTTGTCCTCACGCCTTGCCACAAGGACGTGGGTGCTGGTTTCCTGACTAGCACATTGCTGCTCCGTGGAGCTCGCAAGAGGGAGCCTGGTATGTCCTAAACTCTGATACTTCTGCTCCGCTGCTTCCAGTTTTGCTATAAGCTCGTCTCTGTCGATGCTAGCAGACTTCGGCGCGTTCTGCAACATTCCTTTCATAGTAAGCGATCCAAATACATGGTGGAAGCTATTGAAGAAGGATCAGTGGAAAAACCGAAAAGGGAAAAAAAATGTACCATGAATCTGTACTAGCTCGACACTGGGGTTTAGCAGATCCAAGGAATCAGATAGGACTCATCAAATACATACCGGTGTTTGCTTCGTGCTGCCTCCCAATATGAGGTCGTGGACCATGGCTCTGATGTCATAGGCTGCATCCTTGAGTCCCATCAGCCACTCCCTGATCGATTGCTGCTGCTCCTCGGTTGGCTGTGTCTCTGGTTCCTCTCTGGATCTGGATGTCACCCACCGCATCTCCACCTCCCGGAGCACCGCCACCATCCTCTCCGTCAAAATCACCAGAGCCCCAACGCCATACGACCGGTTCCAAATCAATCATAGCAGCTCCTGGTGTGTCGCATCGAGGACGGCCGAGACATGAACCACATCGGCCATTTGAGCCATGGCTTGGGACTCTGGCTATCCTCTCTACTCCAATCCCTCGAAGACGCAAAAGCAGCTCGGGGACTACTCCCTAGGCACTGGAGTTATTACTGCTGCTGCTCCACTGGCTGCGTTTAGTTCCAAAAAAGAGGAAGGCCACAGTTCCTTTTGGCTCCGTGTAGTTCTAAAAAGTAACTCCCAAATTCATCGTACATAAAGAAGATTCCCCATCACATCAAAATATCATAACATGTAGATAAAATTAAAAACTAATTGTACAGTTTTGTTGTACTCTGCGAGACGGACATTTTGAGCCTAATTAATCAATTTTTGGATAATTTTTCACACATATAAACGAAATGCTACAGTAGCGCAATGATTACGAAGTGACATCTTACTCCCAAATTCAACATCTAAACACCGGCCCTCTTTAGGGCCTGTTTAGATGCAAATTTGGGAGGGTGAATTTAGGAGGTAGATGTCACTTCGTAATCATTGCGACACTGTAGCATTTTCGTTTGTATGTGCAAAAAATTGTTCAAAAATTGATTAGTTAGGCTCAAAATGTTCGTCTCGCATAGTACAACATAACTGTACAATTAGTTTTTGATTTCATCTATATTTAGTACTCCATGCATGTTGTGACATTTTGATGTGATGGGGAATCTTCTTTTTCATAGTATATTTGGGAGTTGCTTTTGGGGAACTTTTTGGAACTAAACACCACTTTAGTTCCCAAATTCACACTCCCAAATTCACTATGCAAAAAGAAGATTCCCATCACATCAAAATGTCATAGCATGCATGGAGTACTAAATGTAGATAAAATCAAAAACTAATTGCACAGTTTTGTTGTACTCTACGAGACGAACATTTTGAGTCTAATTAATTAATTTTTGGATAATTTTTCGCGCATACCAACGAAACGGTACAGGCGCGTCAGGCCCGAATCGGGCGTTCCCTTTCGGGAACTAAACGCGGCCACCGCCTTTAAAAGTGAAAAATTCTCTCTCCAAACTTCATTATTCACCTATGACATCAAATCCCTCTCCTCATGCATGGAACAAAAGGTGGGTAAATAAAAAAACTAAGTACATAGTTTTGATGTACACGATGAGACGAATCTTTGAGCCTAGTTAGGTCATAGTAGGACAACAATTACCACAAACAAACGAAAAGTACTACAGTAAGCTACAGTGTCCGATGTGACATTTTCACCAAACTTCACTTTCGGTGTGTTTAGTTGTAAAAAGGGATGGGTAAAATTTGGTCGAAAAGTCACATTGGACACTGTAGCGCACTGTAGTTCTTTTCGTCTGTTTGTGGTTGTCCTACCATGACCTAACTAGGCTCAAAAGATTCGTCTCGTTGTGTGCATCAAAACTATGTACTTAGTTTTTTTATTTACCCACATTTAGTGTTTCATGCATGAGGAGAGAGATTTGATGTGATAGGTGAAAAGTGAAGTTTGGAGAGAGAATTTTTGGGTTTTGGATGGAACTAAACACAGCCTTTGCCTTTTCGGGAACTAAACACCGAAGAGAAAGTCTGGTGAAAATGTCATATCGAACACTGTAGCGCACTGTAGCACTTTTCGTTTGTTTATGGTAAACATTGTCCTACCATGACCTAACTAGACTCAAAAGATTCGTCTCGTCGTGTACATCAAAACTATGTAATTAATTTTTTTATTTACCTATATTTAATACTACATGCATAAGGAGAGAGATTTGATGTGATTTGATATGATAGGTAAATAGTGAAGTTTGGAGAGAGAATTTTTGGAAACTTTGACAACTAAACACAGCCACTGCCACGGGGACTACTCCCTAGGTCCCTAGGCACTGGAGCTGCTGCTACTCCCCAATTCGGTCACGTGGACTTTGAGGGCGCTTGGATCCGAGAACTAAAGTTTAATTTTTAAATAAATAATAATTAAAGATATTAAATATAAATTAAATATAGAATTAATTATATAAGTTATATCTATTTCATAAGATAAATCTAATAAGTCTAATTAAACTATAATTAATACATAAGTATCACATATTTATTGTAGTATTATATTATCTAACTATAGATTAAATATGTTTAATATACTCGTCTCATAAATTAGTCCTTATTTATGTAATAGATTTCTTAATTAATCTATATTTAATATTTTTAATTAACATCCTTACATCTAACGTGACGAGACTAAACTTTAGTCGCAAACACCTCCTTCATAGTTAATATTTAGCTAGTTAATAAAAATATACTTTTATATTTTTATAAAAGAGAAAAGAGCTCTTATATATATATTTTGAGATTATATAAAGACGATGCGTAGGGCTATCATATTACGAGTTAATTCATCAAAAGGCCGAAGCCAGCTTTATATATAAAGCATAAAGGTAATACTGGTATTACCAGTTTTACATGAAGCACAGTCCGCTGACAACCCAGCGACTTACAACTCCGCAACGGGACCCTCTAGGTGACTAACCAGAGACAGCACAGAACTACTCTTAGTGAAAGGACCAACACTAGGCCTAGAGGGGGGGGGTGAATAGGCCTGTTTAAAAAATCCTGCAAAAAAAAACAACTCCGAAAACTGTCAGAACGTCGGATGATCCGACACAGTCTCGGATCTTCCGGCCAGGAAGATCCGACACTGTACAGGATCTTCCGACAGGGACAGAATCCCGGAAGATCCGATGGAAAGCCGGATCTTCCGACAGGCAATTCAAAGGTACTTCGAGATTTGAAATCTAATCACCTTTTGACGATTCTACTTGAATACAAAGCTCACAAATGATGTAAGGAACCTTCTATATATGATCAATATCAGAGTATAGCCACAAATAAGTAGATCGGGACAAATCAAGATATAGAAACAATATGAACAAGAATGAAAGTGGAGACAAAGGATTTTCTACCGAAGTTCACTCCACAAAGGAGCTACGTCTCCGTTGAGATGCTCACAAAGAGCCGGGCTGTCACACTAACCCCAAGTCTCTCCCAATCAACCACAAAGGAGGATTGAGTCACTTACTATGTGCTCCCACGAAGAGAGAGGGTAATACAAACTTCCGGGACTCAAACCACAAGAGAATGGGAGTTCACCGGCACCTCTAACCGTCTAGGAGCAAGCTCCAAGAGTAACAAACGTGAATCGACGAATCCAAGTGCTTCAAGTGCTTGAGAGATGAACTAGTGTAGGGCTCAAGTTTGCACAAGTCTCACACCTCAAATCTTCTCTCTCACTCAAACCCTAGGTGAATCTTGGAAGAATCAAACCTTGGAATGGAGTAAAGAGGTGGAGTGAATGCTCAAGTGGGAGTTTGTCTCGTGTTAGGTCAGAGTGAACAGCCACAGTGAATGGAAGGGGGTGAGGGGTATATATACCAACCCCCAAAATATGACCGTTATGTTCACTGCGAAGGGGTACCGGATCTTCCGACAAAAGGTCGGATCTTCCGATAAGCAACAGAAAAGTGTGAGAAAAACTCCAGTGAAGTTCCGGGGGCCGGATCTTCCGACAGAGTGTCGGATCTTCCGACAGACCCCGGAACATCCGACCCAGAGAGAAACCAAGACAGAGCCGGCCGGAACTTCCGGTCGGATCTTCCGGCCTCGCCTTGTCGTCTGACTCATCATCAAGTTCCAAATAATAGATCCCGGCTTGAGCAACCGTGA
>OAMR01000022.1:4179254-4198689 GCA_900205405.1 Echinochloa crus-galli | reverse complement strand
GGGCCGGAACATGTACTCAGGACACTTTCCGAGGCTGAAAAACGGCTAAGTCATGTAAGTTCCGACCAGGGTAGGGTCATCCAGGTTGTTGAAGAGTCTTGAGGTTGATGTAGGAGCATGAATGGCACAAGTGGCCATTTCTTCATCATCGGAGTCGTCACTTGATGAATCCCAACCTTCACCAACATGAGCGCTTCCAAACCTTTTCTTGTACTCTCGACTCTTCTCCTTGTATTTCTTGTCTTTGTCACCGACCTTCTCCTTGATCTTCTTGTCATCCTTGTCATCCTTCTTGCGAGGACAATCGGCGATGAAATGACCTTTCTCCCCACACTCATAGCATCTTCGTTGAGAGAAGCTCTTCTTTTCACCTCTCGTCTTCATGAATCTCTTGAAGTTTCTAACCAACATAGCGGTTTCTTCATCGGTGCTCTCATGGTCGTTTGAATCTTCGTTTTTCTTGGAAGTTGAGGTCTTCTCATTTGACTCAACTTTCACTTGTTCCCGCCAATGCTAACATAAGCAACCGGTCCAAATAAATCCATATGAAGCAACTTGAGTGGTCTTGAGCTAGTCAAAATGTTCTTGGGTGGATGTGGAGCACCAACTTGCTTCCCGGCTTGACAAGCACTACACAATCTATCTTTCTCAAACACAACATTCGTTAGTCCTAGAATGTGTTCATCCTTTTGAAGTTTGGCCAAGTTCCTCATCCCAACATGAGCTAGCCGGCGATGCCAAAGCCAACCCAAGCTAGATTTTGCCACTAAACAAGTCTTCGGTTCCACTTTACTAGTTGTGAAATCAACTAAGTAAAGCTTTCCCTTGAGTCGACCCGTAAAAGCAATAGAGGAATCCTCCCTTCTTAGGACGCTCACACCCTCATTAGTAAAGAGACAATTGTAGCCTTTCTCACAAAGTTGTGAGACCGACAACAAATTGTACCCCAAAGAATCAACAAGATAAACATTAGAAAGAGACGAGTCTTGTGAGATAGCTATTTCACCTTGACCTATGACATCACCATGATTGTTGTCACCAAATGTGATCTTCTCAACGGGTGAGTCATACTCTTGTAGCTTTGCAAACATATTCTTTTCTCCGGTCATATGATTTGAACATCCACTATCCAACAACCACGAAGGTCCACCGGAGGAATATGCCTACAAAACAAGTTTAAGCCTTGGACTTAGGTACCCAAAAGTGGTTGGGTCCTTGAGTGTTAGCTTTTGACATTTTAGGCACCCACACACTTCTCATCATCTTCCTAGTATGAGCACCTATATACTTTACCACCATCTTCCCATTTTGGTCCCAAGTGACCATATAGTCGATGGAGTAGTTTGGTGATGGCTTGTGCTCAATAATCTTTTCTTCCTTCTTGGTCTTGATCTTGACATCTTGACTAGATGCTTTTGCCATTGGCAAGGGCTCCATGGACCTTACCACCCCATGAGCCGCATCCATTAGTTCACCTAGATTGGTCCCCTTGGTGAACAATGTCACATCACGACCTCTTATCTTCTTTGTCCCATTGGCCTTTCCACCTCGAGTGTATCCAAGCCCATCCTTGATAGTACCATATCTACCGGCTTTATATGCCGGGTGGGTCTCGAATACACTCTTGCCCTTACCTTGGTCTTGGCCAATGACATTGGTCAACTTTTGAATTTGGGCATCTTTAGCCTTGACTTTCTCCTCTAGCTTAGAAATGTTAGTTGCACAAGCATCTAAATCAATTTTATAACATCTTGAGCAACCTTCACTAGTAGAGACACTTGAGTCAAGAGTTGTTTTAGAGTTGTTCTTGGTACTTTCCCAAAGTGAGCTAAAATTGGCTTCTAGATCTTTATATTTGATCTCTAGGCTTGAATGCCTTTCTTGAAGCTCACTTTTAGCACTCTTTAGGTTAGTTAGAGAGTCATTTGTCAAAGACAATTCCTTTGACATCTTCTCCCGTGAGTCATTGGCATGAGATAACTCACAAGCCAACTTCTCAACCTTGAGTTTCTCCTCAACTAGAGCCTCTTCTAGGACAAGGTTTCTCTCCTTCTCAAGGATGAGCAATTCTTCTTGCCTAAAAATAATATATGTATACTTTTATAAAAAATATCTTTTAAGACAAATCTATTCATATAGTTTTTACACTTCCAAACTCAACGATTTAAAAGTTATTCATGATTTATATTCCCAATGTTTGACTAAAACCTTGTCCAAAATGACTTCTAAATGTGGTACGAAGGGAGTAGATAATATTTAAATATGTACAGGTATACCTCGCCTTAATCACACAGCCTTGTTTTATAGAATTATTGGAAGTTTCTGGTGAAAATGAAATCAAACTTTGACATTATTTTTAACCCCTGTCCCCACCACCCTCCCCAGAAAAAGCTTGAACGAGCATACTGCACCCCAAAAGATAGGCCCGCCAGAGGAAGGTGCCGGCTGCCGAGGCTTACCACTAGGCTCTAGCACCCAGCCAACATTGCGTTCACTATTTCTACAAGTGTCATGAGAACATAATCGAAACTTTACCTCTTGCTTGATCAAGTTTATTACAGGCCGTACACGTGAGACCAAGTTCTCAACAGTTCCCCGAGGCAGTCTATACTCAATTTCAAAAGGAAAATAGAATTTAAATTTCCAATTGAGTCTTCCACCATATCAAAAAGAATTGGGGTACTTCCTTTTGTGCTATCTTTCTCTTTATTTCATTTTATTCCTGCACAACTCAAGCACAACATCATATCCGAATTTCTATTGCCATTAATCACCAAAATAGATTAAATGCCTAGATGCACTTTCACTTAGCCGGAAAACCTAAAGCGACATGAATCCGAAACAGAACCTGCAAGACTAGGCCGGCAAACGGGTCCCAATACCAACATCACGGCTTCTGAAGAACTCCAAAAACAACGCCTTCAGAAAGGCAAAGGCGTCGAGCCGACGCCAACGTTAGGTTTTCACCTAGGAGACCTCCGCGAACCGCCAAAGGGAGTGGTCCATGAGCAACGCCTCCAGCAAGGAAAACATCGTTGCCCGATCCGGTCCACCAGATCGAAGCTTTCGCTATCGAATCAACTCCCAAAGAACCAGTAGCAACCGCCCAACCATGACAACCACCGAACGACCTCCACACCGCCACCATCGAAACCGTCGTACAAGGCCCCATAAGAAACTAAGTCCACCACCAACATCACAAGCGTTAGCGGAGCATGACTTGCCAGTGACCCAAGGTCAGTCCACCCTCGATTGGGGACGACGCCCGACGAACTAGCGATGCCTTAGCTCCCAGCATCACCTCCCTCCCCCAAATGGGACGGTACCGAGTGGATCTAGTTGAACCAGAAACCATGACCCCTGCAGTAGAGAAGCAAGGGGCAAATGGGACGAAGCCGGGAGGGAATCACCAAGAGCCGGACCACGGAAGATGTTGCTTCCAAGTACGTGCCCACCACGCTCGCCCCCCAACAGAGGCAGGGGGCGAGGCCGGAGCCCGGCCAAGGGCTAGCTCCCCCCCAGACGCCGCCAAATCAGGGAGAAGCTGAGAGCCCCGACCCACGAACGAAGCCACACGACACGCCAAACGCCACTCTGACGTCGGGCCGCCACCATGACGGCTGCCGACACCACCACAACGCGGACGACGACCTGCACCTCCGACCGTCACCTGCACAGGAAACCGGCACCAGGAACTGGGGTCTCGAAGCCGACCGACTGCGACGAGCCCCGGAAGCCGCACGACCCACGGAGGAGACCGACGCCAGGACCCGGGGCGCCGCCCACGGGCCCGGAGCCGCCGTTGAGCCGAGCCGGCCTCTCATATTACGAGTTAATCACTAAAAGATTATCAATGTAGGGCTATCATACTTTACTCTGAATCTGTTCGACTGGCTGGTGGCTGGTGTTAATTTGTACTGAGAGAAAAATATTGTTGGTTGGCTGACTGATGCTGATTTATTGTAAAAAAAAAATACTATTAACTAGTGACTGATGAGCCAACGAAGTCGTGGGAGCACCGGACAACAGATTCCATGTGTGACTTTACTGAAAGAAAGCTTTTAAAAAAAAAAAAGAAAACCGAAAGAAAAGTTAGCGAGCAGCAAGGTAGGGTAGGGTGTATGCTTTGCCTTTGCTTTACCCTCCTCTTGCTCTCACGGCATCGGCCACCGACGACTTCACGTGTGTGGGCCCCTGCCAACAGTTTTCTTCCCTCTTCCCCTTGCTGAGTTCCTGGACGGATGCATCCGGGCAGATCCCCGCCGACGATCGCCGCCCTAGCAGTCCACTCGCCCCGCCGCCGCACTAGGGTGCCCGTTCAGTTCCTTCTGCACGCCATCTTCCAAACCGGAACGCATCAGTCAACTTCATTCATCACCTGGTACCTGCACTTTCCTCCCCGATCTCTTATTCTCTTGCAGTTTCGTCTTTCTGAAACTAACGGAAGTCCTCCATTTTCCCTGACTGCGTTCAAGATCAAGTTCGGTGCCACTTGCTCCCGACGCACACTGTGCCCTTGCTGCCATGGACCTTAGTGTCGAGGCGGTGCGACGGGCGATTGGCAGGGCGTTGGAACCCGTTTCGGATGGGGTGCTGGAGGCGTGGGCATCCGGCTTCGAGCTCGGGACCAACGTCCGGGCGCTCAGGATGGAGCTTCAGTGCGCGCAGTGGATGCTCAACAACACCCGCGGCAACAGACACAGCCACGGCAGGGAGATCCAGGACCCGGCTCTTGCAAAGCTGCTGCAGGAGCTCCAGGGCCTGTCGTACAGAGCCGACGACGCGCTGGACGAACTTGTTTACTTTCGCATCCTGGACGAGGCCTCGTACAGTGCGGCCGACGAACATGGCAGTGGTTACCTCCGCAACCTCATCCTCAATGCTCGCCATACTGTCCGCGCCATCCGCACAGCCGGTAAAAATCTTCCACGCTTCTCAGCTGGTTCACCTGTCCAAAATGATGCCAACTCCATCGTTGCATCAACTGGAAGTCGGCTCCTCTGTTGTTGCACCAGTTCCAACAAGGTGTCGCGGAGAGAAGTCCTCATAGAAACACCAAAACTGAGGTTCGATAGGGTAGAGATTTCTCGAGAAATGAAGGAGATTGTAGAGCAGTTAAAACATGTGTGTGCCAAGGTATCCACAATTCTTAACAATCTAGAGTTCTTGGATTCCAATTGTAGTGTTGCCCAGTGCATTTCCACAAGACTCTGCACAAATGATTCAAAGAATCGTTGGCAGACGCCCATGCATAGAGATGCAATGAGCCGACCCTCAAAGCCTATTGAGCCCAGATTTAATGGAAGGATGATAGAGCCCAGATTTAATGGCAGGATGGAACTGGAAAGCAAGATTATTCATGACATTACCACGGGTGAATATTGTGTCAAGGACCTCACAGTACTCCCAATTGTTGGACCAGGTGGCATAGGGAAGACAACTCTAGCGCAACATATATTTCAAGAACTTCGAGCCCATTTTGAGGTAACATTGTGGGTAACTGTATCTATCAACTTCAATGCGTATAGATTGACAAAGGATATCGCATATACCCTCACAGATGACATAAGAGATAGTCCAGATAAGCTTGTTGAAGAAAGATTAAAATTTAAAAGATTTTTGCTTGTCTTGGATGATTTGTGGAGTTGTGATGATGATGAGTGGCAAAGGTTTTTAGTGCCTTTCAGGAGAGGACAAACCAAAGGTAGTGTAATTCTGGTCACAACTCGGTTTCCGAAAATAGCACTAATGGTTAAAACAACTAAGAGTCTGATAGAATTGGAAGGTTTAGAACATGAAGCATTTAGGGAGTTATTCATGTATTATGCCTTTGGTGATGACATGCAAGCACAAAATAACTCAGGATTAATTGCTATTGGAGATAGGATTTTGCAAAGATTGAAAGGCTCCCCTCTGGCGGCAAAAACTGTGGGACAGTTATTGAGAAACGACCTTACTTTGGACCATTGGACTAGAGTTCTAGAATCTAAAGAATGGGAATTACAAAGTCATGATTATGATATTATGGCAGCATTGAAGCTCAGCTTCGACTATCTTCCTTTCCATTTGCAACAATGTTTAACCTATTGTGCATTGTTTCCTGAAGATTACAAATTTCGCACAGAAGAGATAATTCACTTTTGGATAGGACTAGATATTTTGCATCCACGTGGTGTAAATGAAAGAATTGAAGATATAGGGTTAAGCTTTTTGAAAGATTTGGTTGTTCATGGATTTTTCCGAAAGGAAGAAGAAAATGGGCACACTTGTTATAGTATTCATGATTTAGTATATGACTTGGCACTAAAGGTTTCAGCACATGATTGCCTCAGCATATACAGCTCTAGTGTGAGATGCTTAAAAATCCCCCTATTGGTACGCCACATGGCAATTAACATAGATGACTCGAGTGTGAAGGACAAAATGACGTTTGCTAGTTGTAAGGAAGATTTCAGTGCATTATTCAAAAGAGTGAGAGTTGAAAACCTACATACCTTGATGCTATTTGGAAATCACCAGGGTAGCTTTGCGAAGGTTTTTGGTGATTTGTTATTCAATAAAGCAAGAGCTCTTCGTGTTATTTTTATATGTGGAGAAACCTGTTCCATGGAGGATTATTTATTATCCAACATTTGGAAATTTTTTCATCTCCGGTATCTTCGAATAGGATGTGCTTCATTAATATCACAGCTGCTCAATATTTCAACACTATATCACCTGAGGGTCCTAGATCTACAAGGATGCTATAAAGTGTGCAGTAATTTACCAACAGATATGGGCAACCTCATAAAATTGCGTCATCTCATTATTCCAGACAGCGAAAGGCACTCACGCATTTGTAATGTGGGAAGATTAAAAGAGTTACAAGAGTTAAGAAGATTTGAGGCAAAAAGAGAAATTCAAGGTTTTGAACTGAGACAGATAGGACACTTGCAAGATCTCAGAGGATCACTGCGAATTGAGAATCTTGAAAGGGTTGAAGTAAGGGAAGCAAATGAAGCAAAATTAATGCTCAAAAACCACTTACGAAGGTTAACATTGGATTGGAATATTAATCGGCCTCCCCAGGATCCTGCATGTGAAGAACAAGTTCTTGAAGGCCTCAAGCCAGGTAGCAATCTTCTAGAGCTATGCATTAGTGGCCATGGAGGTGCTACTTGCCCCTCATGGCTGGGTGTGAACCTCTCAGTTAAAAATTTGGAATCTCTTCGTCTAGACAGTGTAGCTTGGAAAATATATCCAGCTATAGGAGAGCTGTGGCTAGTTAATGATCATGGTGAAAAACTTTTAAGTGATACCTCCAACCAAGGTTTTCGGAATTTGAAAAGGATAGAACTTGTGAATCTAGTGGGGCTGAAAAAATGGGTTGTAAACCATCAATTGTTCTTCCATTTGGAAGTGCTCATCATTAAGGATTGCCCGGAACTTGTAGAGTTGTCATCTCCATATTCTACTTGTATTGGACATGAGCAGCAGACCTGGTTTCCTAGACTACAAGAGCTCATGATCGACAGTTGTCCAAAATTACTATCTTTGCCTCCTGTTCCTTGGAGTTGTGCTCCGTTCTCAGTTAGGATAACAGGAGTTGATTTATGCTTTGAGCGTCTGGTCTACAAAAATGATAATGGATGTGCATCATCCTTGGAAATTGTAGGCAAGGATTCTCTGAATAGTGCATCCTGGATGGCCTTGGACTTTCATAACCTAAGCAAACTAGAGAAGTTGAAGATGGTGAGATGCCCTCCTATGCCTCTTCATCTCTTCCGAATGTTGTTCTCTCTAAAAACACTGGAGATATCATATTCCAAGACAATCTTTTGCCCAGTTGAAGATGCGAGCCCCATCCAATACCTATTTCCAGTTGAATCCATGCGTATATGTGGGCTTGGTGCTAGTGGGAAGGAACTAACCCAGTTGCTCTCTTGCATGCCCAAGCTCTCGGAGTTGTTAATATCAGACTGTGAGAGGATAACAAGGTTAGGTATAATGGAGCAGCGGCAGAAGGCAACATCTTCATCTAATGAAGTGGAAACACAAATTGGATGGCTGCAGGAGGAAATAGCAGTCGAAGGGTTGCTGCTCTTGCCTCCCCAGCTACATGAATTGTTGATTGCAGGATGCCCCAACCTAATAATCCTCCTCCCTGATTCACTCATTGACGATAAAGAATCTCTGCTAACTCAACGAGCAGGATGCCTCCAAGGTCTTCTCTCTCTCCTTTCTTTGGAGATTTGGGATTGCCCCAAATGCCTCTCCTACTTGTCATCGTCCCCTTGTTTCCCCTTTCCCAACTCCCTGCAAAAGCTCAGTCTTGGTCATGTGGAGGGCATTGAGACGCTGTTGCCCTTATCGAACCTCACCACTCTCACAGAATTGGCGATAACTGACTGTGGTGATTTGAGAAACGAAGGCCTGTTGCATCTCCTCACACCGGCTTCCCTCACCAAATTATCTGTCTCCAAAGCCCCCAATTTTTTTGGCTCTGGGCCCTTAGAAGTGCATGAAGGACTTTATTTTTCTTCGTCCAGACTACGAATGCTGTCGACAGATGATGCAGGAGTCCTTGCTGCGCCTGTCTGCAGTCTCCTCTCCTCCTCCCTCACCAGCTTATTCCTTGTTCAGAACAAGATGGAATACTTCACAAAGGGGCAAGAGGAGTCTCTTATGCTCTTAACCTCCCTCCAGGAATTCGGATTTTATCATTGCGACAGGCTGCAGTGCCTCCCAGCAGTGCTGCATAGACTCCCTAACCTCAAGAGATTAGAGATTGCAAGCAGCCCAGCCATCCAGACGCTGCCAAAGGAAGGCCTCCCTAGTTCCCTGGAAGAACTAAAGATCATGTACTGTCCAGCCATCCGGACACTCCCCAAGGTTGGCCTCCCAACCTCACTGCGAGTATTAAATGTCCATGATAGCAATAACGAGGAGCTAAGAATGCAGTGCCGGAAGTTGATAGGTATCATTCCAATAGTTGAAGCCTAACTAATTAAGGTAACATGTTCTATTTCTACCTATCCCCATTTCCTGTCCCCTAAAATTACATGTTTTCATAAACCTCTTAGCTGCCATTCATCTTCGTTTTCTTTGTTTCACTGCAATTACTGCATCTGAATAAGCCACTTTTTTACTTACTCTGCAGGGGCCTTGTTCGAGCTGTACATTCTTCCAATACCACAGAAAGATTCTCACTATCTCTACATGGTTCTGAGTTTGCAAGTATGAACATCTTAGCATTGTGCCTTCCACCCAATATAACAGGTTAGTAACTCTATAAAAAAAAACCAAATTACTACACTCAAGTATGGATAAAGTCCGAATAACTCCCTAAAATATGTTTTAGTCCATTTTACACCCACAACAATCTTAATTAGTCTAATGGAAAAAGTCTACTTCACCCCCAACCTATGAGGGGTGGAACACATCACCCCCCAACATATGAAAATGGATTTTTTACCCTAAACTTTCTAAAACCGGACAAATCACCCCCTAAAACAGTTTTGAAAAATTATAATAAATCACAGAAAAATCGTAAAATGGAAAATCAAATTGTATTGGACTCCAAATGAGTAGATCTACGCAGTGAACATGTAATATGGTATACTTTGGTACATTTTTTTTACAACTATGAAGAAAAGCATAGATCTAAAGTTACAGGAAAAAAAGTACTAAAGCCTTTCATATTATATGTTCACTGCATAGAACTACTAATTTGAAGTCCAACGCAATTTGATTTTCCATTTTACGATTTTTTGTGATTTATTATGATTTTTAAAACTGCTTCAGGGGATGATTTGTCCGGTTTTAGAAAGTTTAGGGGGGTAAAAAAATCATTTTTCATAGGTTGGGGGATGATGTGTTCCACCCAGGGGCGGAGCCAGAATTTGAACATAGGGGGGGCCAAGAGCCCAAGACACAAAGTGGACAAAAAATTCTCATAAAAGCTCTTTCATGCTGTATACTTGCTCTACAAATTTATGCGACATAATCCAAAAATTGGAAGGGAGGGGAATAAGAATTTAGATTATTGAGTCATCTAATATCGTGTTTATTGTAGCAAATAACTCATTTCTAACTCACATAAGTTTCCATAATCTAAAGCACTATGAAATATAACTACAGACATTGATAGGCCTCACGCACCTAGCATTATGAACAAGAACGATAGTCCTAACATGGACAAAGCGATACTTTGACGGAGTGGATTTACTTAGGCGACAAGGATTATAAGGAGAGCTGATGTTCAGTCTGTTAATTCTGATATTGGTTGCTGTACATCACCTTAATGGGCTTAGCAAGGGGCAGCTGGGCTTAGCAAGGGCCCATAGTTGTTTAACCTTAGTAATTAGCATTGAGATTAGAGTAAACCTCTAAGGGGAACCGGGCATAGTAGACTTTTTTCCTTAGTCCAATCTACTCCTTTGCAAAATTTATCTTTTTTGTTTCTTCATACATAAGTGGTGTTTTAAGTTCAAATTTTATGAAATTGTATAGGGCCATATAAAGTATTTTTAAAGGGGACGAATGGGCTCCTGTGGATGAAGACCATCTGAAAGGAAAAGCGGACAAAAGTCGGATAGGAAGGGGACCCGTTCGTTATCAGCTATCATCATTAACGAGCATCAACAACTGCCCCCACACCTCTAGTCTTGCAGTCGTTTATGAGTTTGGATGTAATAAATTCGTACTTTATCTATTTGTAGACTTGAGAATTTGTAATGTGTGCTATTCTGTGTGTTGAACTTATTTATGTATCCTAAGTGACAATTTGTTAGTGTGATGCGCATGTGATGGTTGATAAGATGTTGTTTCACATGTGCTGTCTGGGCAAAACCGGTCTGACCGGTTTGCCAAACCGGTCTGACCGGTTTGGCCCAGAATGTTGCAACTTGAGTCTTCAAGTGTGAAATGAAGATATATTTGAGTTATTTCTTTGGGGTATCATTTTTGGCATATTTACATCAACTTGCACCTATGTGGTAGTAAGTTTTCTTGGCACTTTTGAATATGAGTAATCCTATTCCCGAGCTCCCCTCGCCCAGCCACGGCCATAGCGTCCACACACCAGGCGCTACAGGAGCAAGACCTCGACGAGGGGACCGGCAGCAACACGGCCGCCATGGCGACACCATCACCTCCCCACTCCGTAAGCTCCACAATTATTGAAACAAATGTTATATAACTAAAATGCACAGCAATAATCTTGTACCAGTTCTTCCTGGAGACCTGGTCCGAGTCTCTGAGATAAGTACACAGTTTGCAGGTGTCACCATACAGGGATGAAGTAGTGAATCCAAAACTAGATAATAGTTTAGTAATTTGCCAAGAAAAATAAATTATAAACAATGCAAACTTGTCTGCAAAATCTTTTGACTCTCCGTTAAGACATGCTTCTATGTTCTAAGTCACATGTTCTCCTTTTCCATGGAAGGTAATTTCTGCTATCAACTGCCCATCTTGGTCTGCTCTGCAAAAGTAGACATGCACCTCAAATTGCAAGGTTGTTCCAGTGAAATTTGGCAGCTAAGCAAATCAGCTTTCCAGGAGAGGAAGATGGACATACATACAAAGCTTATGAGGAGATACAAGCAGGTCCCTGAATGGTGGTTCATATGCATCCTTGTTGCCAGTGTTGCAATCACCATGTTTACTTGTGAGTACTACATTGAGCAACTGCAGTTACCTTGGTGGGGGGTACTGCTTGCATGCGCCGTTGCCGTTTTCTACACCCTTCCGATTGGAATTATCAAAGCAACAATCAACCAGGTATTGACCCAAGCACTGTTTCCATACTAGATATTACAACATATACAGCCCCAGGAGCAGAAACCCAGCTAATTATATCAATGCAACAGAGTCTAGGGTTGAATATCATCACGGAGTACATAATGGGGTACCTATATCCTGGACGACCCATTGCAAATATATGCTTCAAGGTATATGGCTACGCTGGTCCATGTCAAGCTCTAGAATTTTTGCAAGATTTTAAGTTGGGCCACTACATGAAGATTCCCCCAAGGACCATATGTTCATGGCTCAGGTCAGTTCAACTAGTCCTACGAATAATAGGCATTGCATTTGACAAAGAAGGATAATCACATTCTCTCATTGTATTTAATATGTCCCTATTGGAAAAATAACAGGTTGTGGGCACTCTAATAGCAGCTTCTGTATACCTTGGAACAACATGGTGGCTCATGGCCACAATCCCTGATATGTGCAACACCGAGCTTCTCCCAGTAGACAGCCCTTGGACATGCCCTTATGATCATGTGTTCTATGATGCATCAGTGATATGGGGCCTTATTGGCCCACGCAGAATATTTGGTGATTTAGGCACTTACTCTGCCGTGAACTGGTTCTTCCTGGGTGGTGCCATTGCTCCCCTCCGTCTGGTTAGCACACAAGGCATTCCCAGCTCAGAAATGGATCCTACATATCAATGTGCCCGTGCTGATTGGCGCAACCAGCTTGATGCCTCCTGGCACTGCAGTAAACTATACCACATGGATACTCATAGCATTTTTGTCAGGCTATGTGGTCTATAAGCATCGACGTGATTGGTGGGAGAGACACGATTATCTGCTGTCAGGCGCCCTTGATGCTGGTTTGGCATTCATGGCTGTCTTGCTGTATCTATGCCTAGGACTAGAGAACAAAAGTTTGAATTGGTGGGGCAATGATTTGG
This sequence comes from Echinochloa crus-galli, assembly GCA_900205405.1. NCBI lineage: Eukaryota > Viridiplantae > Streptophyta > Magnoliopsida > Poales > Poaceae > Echinochloa > Echinochloa crus-galli. The sequence goes on along the minus strand of OAMR01000022.1, from coordinate 4,186,004 downwards.
ATGGATGCCCTCTTGCTTCATGTCCCACTGCAAAGGGTATAACTGTAGATGGATGCCCTGTGCATAATTGAGAGTACAAACCATTCAGTGCTCGGGGGTAATTAGAATTGTACACGCAGATCGTTCCAAATTATATGTGAAATCTAAGCTTCCCCTGATAGCATCAGGATAACTTGTAAAGTTGTGGTCATGGGTGCGACTTGTTGTTACCAGTTGCGGCATATAACGCGCAGATTGATGTGCCTCAGCTAACTTCCCGTCTCTTATGCCAGCACAACTCAATCATCCTCTGAACACTGATGATCCCGGGACACCTCCACGATCATCCTCTGAACACTGATGCTCACGGGACATCTCCACGAGTCCATCTCATACAAAGCACAGATGGCGCGGCCATGTTTGCATCCCTCCGGCGCGGGTGCCCTGGCAACCGCCCGACAACAAGTACAGAGGATGAGGATGCCATGCCAGTCTGGCCAGCGGTCTATAATCGGCTACCAGCCAGCCGTGCACCCCTGAGACCTCCTTTCCGAGCCCCCCGCCGTGTGTGGGGGCGACAACACCCGGGCCAGTTCTCCCATCCCAGCGAGGCATTTCGTCGAGCACACCAAGGTCACCGGTCACGAGCACGGGCTCTGAGGAGGCGCCAGGGGCCGGCGAGGCGAGGTCGGGAGCGAGTGACGGTGCGGACTTGCCGCTCTCCGGGAGCAGCGGGGGATGGATGAATGGCTCGATTGGTGGTTGTCGCGGAGCGGAGCGAACGGGAACGCGGCGGCGGCGGCGGCAAATGTGAGGCGCTGAGACTTGACGTATGCCTGTTGTATGCTAATCTACAGCCGTTGACGTATTACTTGTGCTACTACGGACTAGATCCCCGCAATCTTCCTCACGCTTTTACTACCTCAGAGTCTGCCGGGAAATGTGTTCATGCTCATGCTCTTGTTGCTTGATATCTTGCTGGGGAACCACAATTTTCATGAGGCATGCTATACCGCTCACGAAGTGTCCTCACTACAAACTATATATTGAGCTATATGGAGTTTTGGCATATGGCTCCTATAGCTTCATACTAACATCGTTTGTATCTCTTATCTTAGGACACATGAGATGGGATTACAGTATGTCGCCAGTGCTCAATCAGCAACCACCTTTAGCGGCAATACTATTTGGTCAAAAACAAACTTATACGTGCATAATAAGATTATGATTTGAGAGTTTAGAGGAAACTGAAAATGCGTGTTGCCAACACAAAGAAATGTATGCGAATTACTGTCTTTTTCCTCTCCTAGAAAACATGAATAGATTGATTAGGCATAGGCAGGTTAATCAGTTAACTGCAAAATCAATCACTACTCCAACAGTGAGGTGTATTTTAAGATGATGCCATTTTCTATATACTAACTTGAGTGACCTAAGATCCTTGGATTCTCCGGATTTACCATTACTCACCTATTTATTTATGGTCATGTAAAATGTCTAATAGATTATATATTTATATATACTCCTTCCATGCGATTCTTGTATGACCATATTGTTAAGTTGTATACTATGAGATATTATTTTTCGTTTAGATGTCATTGCATGTACTCCCTCTGTTTTTTAAGCGTCACATCAGGTTTGTTCTAAGTCAAAATTATCCAACTTTGTAGAAACATACAAAAAAACTTCTATGATACCAAATTTGTTTCATTCAATCCATCATAAACTATATTTTGATAGAATATATGTTCGGTATTGTATATGTTATATAAAAGGATCCTAGAGAATTGAAACGTTTTCTACCAAAAAACCCACCCCTACCCTCTCACAGAGGACCCACCTATCGGGCTTTGGTGGGAGGGAAGAACAAAAAACGCTAGAAAAAATTGCATGTTCCAGACGCTTTCAGTTCATTCTCCGCAAAACTTTTTTCACCCAACATCCCGCGCGTACCCACCTCCGGCCAGGTGGGCCCCTAACTCCCCACGTGCACACAATTATCCCGTATTGCTAATAGACAAAAGATTGAAGAGTTTTTCTCCATATAAAAAAAGACCAACTAACTCGAAAAATAATATGCCTCTAAATTTGAGAATAGCTAAAGCTCTATATACACACCTGCGTGCGCACGTGCCGCGTCTGCTAGTATCGTAAATTATCCCATATTTCCAATACTTGGATAGAACTATTTATCTCTTGTAAAAGGAGGTCAAGGGAGCATGTACTACTGAAGACATTGCATACACCTACAAACTGAAGTCAACCGGATGTAATAACAGTAATGCTTTCAACAAAACATCTCTTGCATAATGCCTAATTCACTTATTTTCAAAAAACAATGTCTAATTAACTGGATGCCAATCTATGGAACACACAAAGCAATGACCTCAGAAAGAAGAACACAGTTGACAATAAATCAAATCTTCATAAAACTGCGAGTTATGATGGCCAGATTCATAGCAGAATTCTGTGTTCATTAGTTTAATGCTATAATTTTGATCAGCAAGTGGCATACACATAAGAACATACGCACCTCATCAACTTACAGAGGCAGATGTTCGCTTGTTTACAACTCTCATAAGATTTGATGAGGTGCGTATGTTCTTATGTGTATGCCACTTGCTGACCAAAATTATAGCATTAAACTAATGAACACAGAATTCTGCTATGAATCTGGCCATCATAACTCGCAGTTTTATGAAGATTTGATTTATTGTCAACTGTGTTCTTCTTTCTGAGGTCATTGCTTTGTGTGTTCCATAGATTGGCATCCAGTTAATTAGACATTGTTTTTTGAAAATAAGTGAATTAGGCATTATGCAAGAGATGTTTTGTTGAAAGCATTACTGTTATTACATCCGGTTGACTTCAGTTTGTAGGTGTATGCAATGTCTTCAGTAGTACATGCTCCCTTGACCTCCTTTTACAAGAGATAAATAGTTCTATCCAAGTATTGGAAATATGGGATAATTTACGATACTAGCAGACGCGGCACGTGCGCACGCACGTGTGTATATAGAGCTTTAGCTATTCTCAAATTTAGAGACACATTATTTTTCGAGTTAGTTGGTCTTTATTTATATGGAGAAAAACTCTTCAATCTTTTGTCTATTAGCAATACGGGATAATTGTGTGCACATAGTAAATTACCCTCTGAACTTTCTAAAACCGGACAAATAATTAAACCCTAAAGCGTTTTTTGACAGCGGTTTTGCTATAGTAAACCTTTAAAAAATTATGGTAAATCATAGAAATATCATAGAAATGAAAAATCAATTTTGTTGGACTCCACATGAATAGATCTACGCAGTGAACATATAATACAGTATGCTTTATTACAATTGTTTTACAGCTATGAATTAATTACAGAAAAAACATAGATGTAAAGATACAGAAACAAATTGTACTAAAATATACCATATTATATATTCATTGTATAGATATACTCACATGGAGTCCAACAAAATTGGATTTTCCATTTTATGATTTTTTGTGATTTATTTTAATTTTCAAAGTAGAAGAACTTTATCATTTTTTATATGTTCATTGTGTAGATAAATAATGTTGCATAGAAGAACTTTATCATTTTGTTCTCAAAAACCATATCTCTGCGCTCACACCAAATACCTCACGTCAGAGCTGCTACTCTCACGAATATCAACATATTTTTTCCTTCTTTTCGATCGCCGTTAAACAATTTCTAAGCATATGATTTATTGTCCTAGAAGGAATTAACCCAATGTCAATATGAATAATTGTCAATATAGTGAAAGGATCTAGTGGTTAGAGGACCTGAGTAGTACCCTGCAGATCCAAGTTCAACTTTCTGTGGGAGCGAATTAACTGGTGGGTTTGGAATAAAAAAATATAAAAAATAGGTAGGAGCTTCCCCTACTAACTTCTATTCACTAAGCCTTCAATTATAATGTCCAGCCTAAGTATCTATCTCTGCTCACCTTGTTGAAACTAGGTCTGTTTCAAGAGAGAAGCCGTGGCTGGCTTTGTTCACTCAGCAGGCTGGTCTATATATTGATACTTCGTCTTAATAGAGAAGAAGCTTTTTCTTGCCAAGATCAAGGTCTAACTGATGTACCAGTTTCTTCTTGATTTTTAAGTAGTCCTTTCTTAATTAATCCAGACATTTTATAAACTTTATAAGAGTTGATACTAGGCATGGTATGTATATACATATACTAAATCTCAATATATACAAAGCTCAACTTAATTAAAAGATACAAAAATAGAAGTCTATGTTATAAACTACAAATTATTTATAAAATAACCATATAGATATAACTAAAACACATATAAATTGTTTTCAGAAAAATGGTCCAAAAAGTCTATATACACACGTGCGTGCGCACGTGCCGCGTCTGCTAGTATGTTATATTTTTCTATAAATTTGAGACAACTCTGACTTATAACAAATCTAATAATATGACATGTAAAAAAGAAAAAAAAGTATATAATGACCATATTTAGTATGGAAGTACTGCAGTATACCAAGATCGAGTTAGTAACATGGTGCAGCTCCATATGCGTTAGTCAAATTATACTTCTTATATGCGACAAAAGATAGTGTGTATACAACACTACTACAGAAAGCGACATCACAAACGACCTCATCACAAACGGTTTTTGCTACAAACCGTTTGTGATGGCCTCACATTACAAACGGTTTTTTAAACCCTTTGTGATGATGTGTATGATACACGTTCAAACCACATTTTGAAGTAGTAAATTAATTCAAATCAAAAAGTGTTGAACTACAAAGTTTTATGGCTTCTCAAGATGTAGAACTTTTACTTCGGTCATTTCTTTATTTAACAAATTCATATGAATATTGTTCATAAAATCCATCTCTCTCATAGAGTTATAGTTTCTAAAACTATAAGAGAGATCTATAAGATTTGTGAATAATGTTACTCTCACTACATCATATGGAAAAATGGTCAATATCAAAGCTGTAGATCTTCAAAAGTTATGAAACTTTGTAGTTGACAACTTTTTAATTTGAAATTGTTTTACTAATGAAAAGTAAGTTTGTACTCAAAATTTGAAATTTGAGTTTTTTCAAACGATCTCGGATGAAAAAACGGTCAACATAAAAGTTGTAAATCTCGACAAGTCATAAAACTTTGTAGTTGACAACTTTGTCATTTGAAGTCATCTAGTTAGCTAGATCTAAATTTAAATGTTCTCAAATTTGAAATTCAAATTTTGAAAACGGCCTCAGCTGAAAAAACGATCAACATGAAAGTTGTAGTTTTTAAAAAGTTAGAAAATTTTATAGTTCAACACATTTTGATTTGAAGTCGTTTAAGACCTCAAACAAGCAATTTTAACTCGGTTTGGTATAATATGATAGGAATCGGAACGGCTTCTAGTCATAGGTGACGAAGTGGTGCAGTGGTAGAGGAGGTTACGCGTGAGGGAGAAGTCGCGAGTTCGAACCCGGCCGGCGCGCGCGGATCTATGCGTAAAGAAATGGCGTGATTCGCTGGCTTGATGGCGAGTTTGTCACTTGATGGCTTGAGTGGCTGGTGGCCTTCCCAGATGAAAATAAATTTTTTTTCTAATGTTTTCGTATTTTTAGGTTTGTTTTGGACGCGAAATCACAAACGAATTGCAAAATCGTTTATGATGGGGTTTGAAACCGTGTGTGACGTTGGCCTGTACGTGCTTCGTCTACCCGGGAATCGTGTTCAATGATGATGATTACGGAGTCATCAATGTACCAATAAAAGTCGAACTCCTGGACGTACTCAAATGTTTCGTGTTTTGTCCTTTCTGTTGTCCGCATCTAATGATCTACCGTGCGTGCTTCAAAAATTTAACAATGTGCCGTCCAACAACAGTGACAACTGGCAAGCAAGCTAGCAACCATATGGCCAAATTAAGAGTAAAATGCACCAGGGGTCCATCAACTTGTAAGGAGGTATCACTTAGGTCTATCAACTCTGAAAGTGTATTTTTGGATCCATAAATTTTTTAAGTGATTCACCGTAGGTCCATACCCCTTCGTTTATGTTTGTATTTTACAAAAACCTCCCTTTATTTCTTTTTCTTTCACATGGACAGCCTTGCGCCGCCGCTCAAGCAGACCAGCACCAGCTCGCCGTCCCCGGACACCAGCCGCCGCCCTCATGGCCCTCCCCTTCGTCTTGCCGCTAGCCCAACAGCTTCACCTCGTGCTAGAACGCACGGGCGGCTACCCTTCTCGTCTATCTCCACCCCTCCCGATCTTTCCCTTGGCAATGGCGTCTCGGCCGACGGCAACGCACGGTGGCGAGGCGGCAACGGCAAACCGGCCTTCCCCAGCAGCTTGGCTCTACCTCAGCACCTTCCCCTCGCTCTAGAACACGCGCTCAACTATCTTTTCCCCTTCTTCTCCTTCTCTTCCCCCACTCCGACACGACGGTGGTTCGGCCAACGGCGAGACACGACGGCAGCGCGCATGCTCTGCGGCTTTGGCTCGGATGGTGTGCTCTCGAGCTTCACTGATGCCTAGTGAAGCACGTTGCGTGGTTGGATTGGGTGGAGAGGCCCTGGTTGGGTGAAGCGGCTTGGAAGCTCCGGCCATGGCGGCCCGGCGGAGCGGTGGCTGGCGGCGATTTCGACGCTGTGTGGAGGCGTGGAGAGGTGGAGTGCGTAGCGGCGGCGGCGCTGAGGTGGTTGGTAGGGTGGCAAGGCGGGCGGTGGGGTGACGGCAGCGACTCGGCTCATCAAGCTGCACGTGCTGGTGGTGCGGTTGGGGCGGCGGGATGCCTG
>OAMR01000022.1:4111811-4163692 GCA_900205405.1 Echinochloa crus-galli | reverse complement strand
ATGTTACTTTGCATAGTAATATTTCTATGGCATAAAACAACCCAATGCACCTGATGCACTGGACTGCTTAGAAGAGGGGGAAAATATTAACCACGGCACCAAACCACCAACGGCAAAGAGAAGCCGTCCCTGTGCTTGGTCTGTAGCGGTTTCGAGGGGTACTGCTGTCATAGTCCATGTCCAGCTGCCCATCGCTGATTGACCTCGAGGGTGGGGCAGGTGGAGGAAGGACGAGAGTCGGCAGCACAGGACCCGGGTTGGTCGTCGTCGTCGGCTACAGTGCGCGGCGTGCTTCGTTCGCCAGGGGATGGCCGAGAGTTGGCGGACTCGACCTGTCGCTTGCCATCACCTGACCGGGAGTTGGGGGAACAGGGGCGCGGATTGACCCCTGAGAGTCCGCACAGTGCTGTGTACCGCCGCGTGCGCTTTCACAGTGGCGGTGAGGGCGGATGGTGACCGGAGCAGGTGGAACAGTGGGCACTGTTGATGTCTGGCGCGGTATGGGGGAAGATTGCCTTTTGACATCGGCGCTTGGTTGATGGGGCGGGCATTAATTTCTTTCGTCGGGCGGTGCGCCGAAGTGTATCGGGCGGAGGCTGCTTTGCCCGCTCGAGGGGGTTCGCTACCCCCAAGCGAGGCGGAGCTTGTTTCGCCTGCTCGAGGGGGCTCGCGACCCTCGAGCGAGGCGGAGCTGTTTGGCTCGCTCGAGGGGGCTCGCGACCCTCGAGCGAGGCGGAGCTGTTTGGCTCGCTCGAGGGGGCTCGCGACCCTCGAGCGAGGCGGAGCTGTTTGGCTCGCTCGAGGGGGCTCGCGACCCTCGAGCGAGGCGGAGCTGTTTGGCTCGCTCGAGGGGGCTCGCGACCCTCGAGCGAGGCGGAGCTGTTTGGCTCGCTCGAGGGGGCTCGCGACCCTCGAGCGAGGCGGAGCTGTTTGGCTCGCTCGAGGGGGCTCGCGACCCTCGAGCGAGGCGGAGCTGTTTGGCTCGCTCGAGGGGGCTCGCGACCCTCGAGCGAGGCGGAGCTGTTTGGCTCGCTCGAGGGGGCTCGCGACCCTCGAGCGAGGCGGAGCTGTTTGGCTCGCTCGAGGGGGCTCGCGACCCTCGAGCGAGGCGGAGCTGTTTGGCTCGCTCGAGGGGGCTCGCGACCCTCGAGCGAGGCGGAGCTGTTTGGCTCGCTCGAGGGGGCTCGCGTTCGTCGGAGCAGGTGAGGCAGAAGTCCGCAACAGCCTGCAAGGCGATGAGGCTTTCGCGGTTGCGCAACTCGGTGTAATCCAGGTCCGGGTGTTCCTGGCCGCGCACATCTTCTTCGTCCGCAGACTCGGAGTGGAGCCCACCGGGCGAAGAAGCGCTGAGGTCACGGATCGGGGCCCGCCGAGGTCTTGGCGAGTTTCCACGCGCGCCCAGGATGGTGCTGATCGCCGTGGAGTGGCTTGCGGCCGCGTTGCTCATCCCGAACGGGAGGCGTGCTAGCCTGGCCACATTTTCCCGGTGTGTTCCCTCCGCGGGAGCTGCCGGTGGGAGTCCGCCCCCTTGTAATGTGGCCGCGGGCTGAAGCAGCAGGTGGGCGTCCCAATCGGGGAGGACGACGCGCGGAGCGACGCGCTGCTCCGTTTTAACCTGAAGCTCGCGAAGTCTCCGCCGTCGCCTGAGCTGGACTGTCGTCGGCGATGTCGGGGTGTCGGGCGTCGCGCTGGGCGGCCTGGAGGCGAGCCGCATGAGGAGGCCCTCACCGGTCGCTTCGAACTCCAGGCTCCCAAACGTGATCCGGTATCCGCGCGGAAGCGGACCGGGGGACCCCGTGGCGGGTCGGGGCGGCATGGTCTCGTCGCGACTTGCCGTCAAGGGAACTTGTCGGGTGTGACCGATCACAGCGCGCCCCCTACCTGGCGCGCCACTGTCGGTGCCGGAATTGGTCGGCCAATCCCCGGCGCCTAAACAGAAATGCGCTGTGTCCCGTCCCTTGACGGTTGATGCAAGAGTTTAGTACAATGAGACGGTGTTTATCCTGGTTCCGACCGTGGGGGTCGTACGTCCAGCAGAATGCGCTCAAAGGCGCTGTACTATCTTGCACCGGAGTGCTTGATGAGGGGGGCTACAAGCAAGGCGGGAGAGGAGATTTCTCCAAGTCCCTGAGAGCGAGTGTTGGGAGGTCGTCCAGTCGGATCTCGTTCTTTTTTCCTCTTTTTTTTTCCCCTTTTTTCGTGTGTCCTGACCTCCCTTTTATAGACCAAGGAAAGAAAGGAGGGGGAGGCGTTTACAAGTACATGCGTGAGGTGTGCCACAGGGGGGTGTACTTGAGAGCATGGCGTCGGGCCTGCCATCGTCCTTGACCCTGGCGGAGGACCCATGTCGAGTGCTGTCTTCTGCGGGCGTCGTGGCCGTCCCTGTGCTTGGTCTGTAGCGGTTTCGAGGGGTACTGCTGTCATAGTCCATGTCCAGCTGCCCATCGCTGATTGACCTCGAGGGTGGGGCAGGTGGAGGAAGGACGAGAGTCGGCAGCACAGGACCCGGGTTGGTCGTCGTCGTCGGCTACAGTGCGCGGCGTGCTTCGTTCGCCAGGGGATGGCCGAGAGTTGGCGGACTCGACCTGTCGCTTGCCATCACCTGACCGGGAGTTGGGGGAACAGAGGCGCGGATTGACCCCTGAGAGTCCGCACAGTGCTCTGTACCGCCGCGTGCGCTTTCACAGTGGCGGTGAGGGCGGATGGTGACCGGAGCAGGTGGAACAGTGGGCACTGTTGATGTCTGGCGCGGTATGGGGGAAGATTGCCTTTTGACTTCGGCGCTTGACTGATGGGGCGGGCATTAATTTCCTTCGTCGGGCGGTGCGCCGAAGTGTATCGGGCGGAGGCTGCTTTGCCCGCTCGAGGGGGTTCGCTACCCCCGAGCGAGGCGGAGCTTGTTTCGCCTGCTCGAGGGGGCTCGCGACCCTCGAGCGAGGCGGAGCTGTTTGGCTCACTCGAGGGGGCTCGCGACCCTCGAGCGAGGCGGAGCTGTTTGGCTCGCTCGAGGGGGCTCGCGACCCTCGAGCGAGGCGGAGTTTGGACGATGACGCGGTTCTTTTGCGGCTAGTGTGTTTTTATGTTCTTACAGGGTGATTACCCCGATGGTTAGGGGACCCCTGGGTTTGTCCCCGACATATACAAACTTCACAAACACATAGACAGGGGATCTAAGCCCATGAGCTGAAATAATATTGCACAGCCTAACACTCACTCCCTCTCAAGACGTGCGATAGATAACAAATTAAAACCTGTTTTCTCGTTTTCTGGTGTCACGAGCTGATGAATCCTACCAAAGCTGAATTTGGATCCGGCTCTGTGATCGTCAAGGCTGTTGGCCAGCCAGAATTTCTAGCCAAGATGATGCAAGTCACGAGGGATTCTTTCTTCAGCCTCCCGCTCGAAGAGAAGCAGAAGTACTGGCAACGAGTTCAGGTTCGAAGGCTACGGCAACGACATCATTTTGTCAGAGGATCAGATCCTGGACTGGTGTGACAGGGTCTACCTCATCGGCGAGCTGGAATCCCGGACCCCGATCCAACGCCGGTGGCCCGGATCCACATAATAGCTTCTGGACTGGCTCGTTTTTCTCGATCGGGAGCCGCCGGGCGGGCGGTCTGAGGCCACGTCGGGTGGAACGCGCGAGCACGGAGCGGCGGCGGCGAGCTCGACGGCGACGATTGCCGGTCTGCTCGAGGACGCTGCCGCCCTCGGTCTGGCGAAGGTTGCCGAGAGGAGGCCCTGCTGGGGTTGGAGAGCCGAGATCACAAGGACGATAGAATGTGGCGGGCGGCGCGCTACGGTCCGGCAAACAGCGCCTGGAACGCGGTCGGCGGTCGTGCCATGGCGATCGGAGGAGCGACGCAGTGGCGGCGCCCATGGCGAGGCAGGGGGGTGGACGGTATTTCAAATACCGACCACCCCCTAAGTTCCTGACAGCCGTCCGATGGCGCACTCGCGGCCTGGATTCGGCGCAGCAGGGATTGGACTTGTTCGTTTTCTCGGCCGGGAGCCGCAGGAGTGCGGGACGGTGCGCTCTGAGGGCTGAGGCCCGGCCGCCCAGGTGCTGTGGATCGCGCGAGCATGGCGCCATGGCGTGGCGGGCTGGCGGCGGAGGTCCACGGCGACGCGACGGACGCGCCGGAATCCTCGACGCTGCTTCCTCCTATAGCAGCTCGTGTCGGTGGCGGCGCTGTCAGACGCTGTTGAGCTGCAGGAACTCGAGCCGGTGTGGGGGCGGTGGCGAGGCGTGGACGCGGTCGGTCAACGACGCGCGCGAGCGCCTCCCGGCGACGTCGACCGCGTCAGGGACGCACCGCGATGTCCCGACGCCCCGTCGATCGGTGCAGTCTGCTGTGTGGACTGGATGTGCCGGTGCACTTGATCATCACGTTCCCGGCCAGGACGTACGACACAGCTCGCGGTCATGTCGGCGACGTCGACGGCGGCCGGGGCATGCATCAGCGGCGGCCAGCATGCCCAAATATAAGCTCGTTGTTCGATGAGCAGGGAGGGCGCCAGAGCCTCCTAAACGGCGCGTTCCCCAGGGAGTACGGCATATATGGCGTTCCCCAGGCGTCGTGGACCTCCTGGCCGGGTCATCGGCGGCGGCGGGCGGCGTGCAACCAAGGTGTTTGCTCGATGGTTGCTGAGGATCTACGTACCTATTGATCTCTGCGTCGTCATCTTGCCTTGCGCTCTGCAGATGCCGCGGCGTTCGAGGTCAAGGCAGGCACCAAGACCGGCGAGCGTTCCTTGAGGCTTGGGAAAGTCTACCCTCGGCCGGCCATGATCACGACGTCGATCGTCAGCTGGCGTGCGCTCAGCAGCACAGGAAAGAAGACTCAGGATGACAACTGCTGCAGCTTGCAGCTGCATATATCCTATTCGAGGAGGTCCACGGCGGGGGCTCTGCTCGACGACGCTGGTGCCCTCGCCGCCACTTCCTCCAACAGCAGCAGCTTGCGCTGGCGGCGCTGTCCGACGCCGGCGCAGCTGCAGCAAGTCAGGAACTCCAGCCGTTGTGGTGGGTCGGTCAACGGCGCGAGCTGGGCACGTAGTGTCCGCGAACACACATGCCGGCGTCACCGCGCCGTGATGCCTCGTTGTTCGAGAGGTTCGCCAGAGGGGCACGAGCCATGGACACGGTGAAGATCTCAACAGATGAGAACGCGTGATTCTGGAACAAAGAGCGAGGATGTTGATGACCGATGAGCTGTCTAGGGACTTTCCGTCGATGTGTTTGTCTCCAAGCTTGTGTGAAGTGAAGTGATCGAATCAGTTGTTGTATCATGTTCATGTTCATGTTTTCTTGTTGTTCCGCCTTTGGATCAGAAGAGGCTGTTGGCTATTGTATTTGTGCTTGAACCATTTCTTCTTATAGTTTAGTTCAGCTGATCGGTCCATCAGGTGGGTGGTTTGATTGAGCATATGATAGACGCTTCCCAGGAGGTATTTCCCAAGTGGGATGACTTTTCCAGCAGCCAGCTCTTCAGCCATCACAATGTGATTCAAGGTTGGCTCATTGGCCTTGCCACAAAAGACTGATCTGCATAGCCACATGTTCAGGAAGGCTCTGTATTCGACATCAGTCAGAGGACCATCAGACATATGATTCTGGATATATCTCTTGTATCCAACCCCTGTTCTTACTCCTGTCTGTTTGGAGGAACCTTTATGGTCACCAGTTTGGTTAATAATTCCTTATCATTCTGGACTTGAGTATGCAGATCTTTTACAGATTGCTTAACCAAAGTTCTCCTTTGCTCCAAGGCTGGTTGAGCCGATTGATTCTTCAGAGCTTGTTTCACTGCGATAAAATGATCATCCAATCTGGAAATTGGATCTAAAGAAGTCTTGATATCTGCAGGAAGATCTTGGTCAACTGATTCAAGCAAATCTCTTAAAAGATCAGCATTGGTAACTTGTTCCCGAGTGTCCTTATGCAGAAAAGAGAGGATTTCTTTCAGTTTTGCTTGATTCTCCTCTGATAAGGTTTGACCAGAAGAGGTCTCTTCCCCTTGTTCGGCAATTAGATCATCCACAGCTAATGAATAGCTGGGTGAAGAAGTGGTTTTCTCCTGAAAGGGATATTGCCGAACTATTGATGATTCATTGGATAAAGAGAGTGGTTAGATGCGTGCCTGGAAATGCATATATTTTGAAGACATTATTGGGAGAAGAATTTGCTTCTGCTATAAATGGAAGATATTTGAAGAGGTATTATCCCAGTATTGAAATCGATCGGTGATTGATATGTTAATTTGCCGAACAGCCGATTTTCGGGAAAGAATCGCCTTCAGAACAAATGTTGACAGAAAAGGAAAATGGCCAGTACTGAATGTATTGCCCTTAGCACAAAAATATACTACATCAGATGTTCATGCAAAATCACAAAAGATAAGTTTTATTGCCGAAATTCCATAGATCCCTAGTAGGTGTCCTGGACACATAGGGTTGTTTGAGTGGGTTGTCATGACCTTTGGATTGAAAAATGCTGGTGCAACTTATCAAAGGGCTATGAATTATATTTTTCATGAGTTGATCGGCAAGATTGTGGAAATATATATTGATGATGTAGTGATCAAGTCATTGGATCATGAGTCCCATTTGGCTGACATAAGGAAAACTCTAGAATGCACCAGGAAGCATGGGCTTAAAATGAACCCGAACAAGTGTTGTCGGTGCCGGAATTGGTCGGCCAATTCCCGGCGCCTAAACAGAATGCGCTGTGTCCCGTCCCTTGACGGTTGATGCAAGGGCTTAGTACAATGAGACGGTGTTTATCCTGGTTCCGACCGTGGGGGTCGTACGTCCAGCAGAATGCGCTCAAAGGCGCTGTACTATCTTGCACCGGAGTGCTTGCAGAAGGGGGCTACAAGCAAGACGGGAGAGCAGGTCTCTCCAAGTCCCTGAGAGCGAGTGTTGGGATGTCGTCCAATCCTCCGTCCCGTGTGTCCTGATCTCCCTTTTATAGACCAAGGAGAGAAAGGAGGGGGAGGCGTGCTCGCTCGAGGGGGCTCGCGACCCTCGAGCGAGGCGGAGTTTGGACGATGACGCGGTTCTTTTGCGGCTAGTGTGTTTTTATGTTCTTACAGGGTGATTACCCCGATGGTTAGGGGACCCCTGGGTTTGTCCCCGACATATACAAACTTCACAAACACATAGACAGGGGATCTAAGCCCATGAGCTGAAATAATATTGCACAGCCTAACACTCACTCCCTCTCAAGACGTGCGATAGATAACAAATTAAAACCTGTTTTCTCGTTTTCTGGTGTCACGAGCTGATGAATCCTACCAAAGCTGAATTTGGATCCGGCTCTGTGATCGTCAAGGCTGTTGGCCAGCCAGAATTTCTAGCCAAGATGATGCAAGTCACGAGGGATTCTTTCTTCAGCCTCCCGCTCGAAGAGAAGCAGAAGTACTGGCAACGAGTTCAGGTTCGAAGGCTACGGCAACGACATCATTTTGTCAGAGGATCAGATCCTGGACTGGTGTGACAGGGTCTACCTCATCGGCGAGCTGGAATCCCGGACCCCGATCCAACGCCGGTGGCCCGGATCCACATAATAGCTTCTGGACTGGCTCGTTTTTCTCGATCGGGAGCCGCCGGGCGGGCGGTCTGAGGCCACGTCGGGTGGAACGCGCGAGCACGGAGCGGCGGCGGCGAGCTCGACGGCGACGATTGCCGGTCTGCTCGAGGACGCTGCCGCCCTCGGTCTGGCGAAGGTTGCCGAGAGGAGGCCCTGCTGGGGTTGGAGAGCCGAGATCACAAGGACGATAGAATGTGGCGGGCGGCGCGCTACGGTCCGGCAAACAGCGCCTGGAACGCGGTCGGCGGTCGTGCCATGGCGATCGGAGGAGCGACGCAGTGGCGGCGCCCATGGCGAGGCAGGGGGGTGGACGGTATTTCAAATACCGACCACCCCCTAAGTTCCTGACAGCCGTCCGATGGCGCACTCGCGGCCTGGATTCGGCGCAGCAGGGATTGGACTTGTTCGTTTTCTCGGCCGGGAGCCGCAGGAGTGCGGGACGGTGCGCTCTGAGGGCTGAGGCCCGGCCGCCCAGGTGCTGTGGATCGCGCGAGCATGGCGCCATGGCGTGGCGGGCTGGCGGCGGAGGTCCACGGCGACGCGACGGACGCGCCGGAATCCTCGACGCTGCTTCCTCCTATAGCAGCTCGTGTCGGTGGCGGCGCTGTCAGACGCTGTTGAGCTGCAGGAACTCGAGCCGGTGTGGGGGCGGTGGCGAGGCGTGGACGCGGTCGGTCAACGACGCGCGCGAGCGCCTCCCGGCGACGTCGACCGCGTCAGGGACGCACCGCGATGTCCCGACGCCCCGTCGATCGGTGCAGTCTGCTGTGTGGACTGGATGTGCCGGTGCACTTGATCATCACGTTCCCGGCCAGGACGTACGACACAGCTCGCGGTCATGTCGGCGACGTCGACGGCGGCCGGGGCATGCATCAGCGGCGGCCAGCATGCCCAAATATAAGCTCGTTGTTCGATGAGCAGGGAGGGCGCCAGAGCCTCCTAAACGGCGCGTTCCCCAGGGAGTACGGCATATATGGCGTTCCCCAGGCGTCGTGGACCTCCTGGCCGGGTCATCGGCGGCGGCGGGCGGCGTGCAACCAAGGTGTTTGCTCGATGGTTGCTGAGGATCTACGTACCTATTGATCTCTGCGTCGTCATCTTGCCTTGCGCTCTGCAGATGCCGCGGCGTTCGAGGTCAAGGCAGGCACCAAGACCGGCGAGCGTTCCTTGAGGCTTGGGAAAGTCTACCCTCGGCCGGCCATGATCACGACGTCGATCGTCAGCTGGCGTGCGCTCAGCAGCACAGGAAAGAAGACTCAGGATGACAACTGCTGCAGCTTGCAGCTGCATATATCCTATTCGAGGAGGTCCACGGCGGGGGCTCTGCTCGACGACGCTGGTGCCCTCGCCGCCACTTCCTCCAACAGCAGCAGCTTGCGCTGGCGGCGCTGTCCGACGCCGGCGCAGCTGCAGCAAGTCAGGAACTCCAGCCGTTGTGGTGGGTCGGTCAACGGCGCGAGCTGGGCACGTAGTGTCCGCGAACACACATGCCGGCGTCACCGCGCCGTGATGCCTCGTTGTTCGAGAGGTTCGCCAGAGGGGCACGAGCCATGGACACGGTGAAGATCTCAACAGATGAGAACGCGTGATTCTGGAACAAAGAGCGAGGATGTTGATGACCGATGAGCTGTCTAGGGACTTTCCGTCGATGTGTTTGTCTCCAAGCTTGTGTGAAGTGAAGTGATCGAATCAGTTGTTGTATCATGTTCATGTTCATGTTTTCTTGTTGTTCCGCCTTTGGATCAGAAGAGGCTGTTGGCTATTGTATTTGTGCTTGAACCATTTCTTCTTATAGTTTAGTTCAGCTGATCGGTCCTATAGCTCGAGCCTGAAAAGTGTTGCAGTAATCAGCCGTATTTTCCTACCTCTCTTTTGTCTTCTCTTTCATGTGAAAGAATTTTATCATAAACGGTATGGCTCCTGCAAAAATACATAGATTATCATTTTGAAATGATTGCCAAACGAAGGAAAAGAAAGTGAAGTCAAATTACATGTACTAAAATCAAAATTAAGACCAGATTCGGATGTCAAATCCAAAATTTGGCTCACCAATCAGGGTGTAAAGTTCTTACTTCAATGCATCATTGGAGGATAACGTTTTGATGCATTGCTCACACACTGCTCATGAGCAACAATACCATTTACCAATTACTTTTGCTCAACTGAAAATTTTGTCCTCAAATCATCGAATCTCTTCATCAATTTTCATGAAAAGGGCATGCCCTTCTTACCCAATAACCATGCTAATGAACCCAATTTTCCATCAATTTAGCATGAACCCATGTGACCTTACTCACTAGAAACTGCTATTTTAACATAATTTCAGCCTCGTCACTTTGTAGCTCCAGTCCCCTTTGTGTACGTTTTACATTGCCGCCTTCAATTAGGACAATAGGCAAGATGAAATGTTGTCAATCACCTTGAGCTACAATTTCATGAAAAAAAATTATTCATGCAATGAGATAGTTGAGATTTTAGAGGAAACTGCAGATGGAACCTACGAATTTGGAAGATGAATAGTTACAAGATTGGTGATTTTTGGTGCCATACGGTGCTGGTGCTAAGATTAAGTTCATCGAGGTCACTAGGCTCCTCATCCGGTCCGCATTGGTATTGCACAATGAGTGCCCCCGCAGATTCGCCTCCTACTCAAAGCTGTATCCTCGCAGCATTCTCATCGCGTGCAACATCCTATGTCTATAACGGCTTGTGTTGAGTCTTTCTCCGCTATTGTCTACAATTGTTGGGTCAGTCTGGAACTCAATAAATCACCAATGAACACGGAGATTCTGTCCTAGTGGTCCTAGTGATTCAGTAAGATTCACATTATTCTTGCTTTCTTTTGTGTAGATGTTATACTCACGAATGATATTCAATTCATCCTCCTGTCTTGGGTATGAGCTATATACCCAAGACAGCAGGCTGAAGTGATCCGTTTGTGAATAGCTGTCATGGCCTATTCTAACACCACATCTGGGTTTCAAGCTTGGAAGTAAGCACCGTGGTTCCAAGCTAGAAGAAACAAGACATTTGTGTTTCTTCATGAGCTATGCTAACACTACTATTGGACTTTTGTGAATTACAAAATTTAGCATAGATCCATACAATACATCTGATCAAGCCAAAAATTTGGTCTCTTTAGTTGAGAAATATTAAGTATTTCTTTTTCCATCGACTCTCCTCCTGGCCTTAATATGTGCAGTCATGTTTTTAGCGATTATCTACAATCATGCTACAAATGAAGAAATGTTTAAAATCAACTTTACTGACCATTTGGTTGTTGCCATCTTGCAATTTCTAGAAACAAAATGTTTTCCCAGTCAGACACTGCCACAATGGCCATATTTATATGCAAAACAAACATACCATTAATATGAGGCCTACAACGCTATAATCCACATGGCCAAGGAGAGTCAAAGAGCAAACATGACATATTATCATTCCGGGCGAGATAAAAGCTAAGCTTACTCATCATCCCAAGCGACCACCTTCAAGATTAGGTAAGATTAAGACAGTACCTCCTGGGTGTCTTGAGCTCCTGGAGCAGACTGTTAAAGCTTTTCGGGACCAAATTTTGGCATGCAAAAAATTGTACCGATCGATGTCAAAGATCTGGAGCACTGAGCAAAAAGATTGATTACGCCAAGGAGCTCATGGTGTAATGGCAAAGGCCACTAGCTAGAAGGCTCCCACCCAGGGTTCAAATCCTGGGTGAGGCACATTAAACTTCAGGGGTTTCCCTTAGGGTATTTCTTTCAAAAAAAAAGATTGATTACATGCTGAAATTCATCCGACGCAGGACAGGAGAATGCCTCTGTTTTCACGTGAAAACAATAGAGAATTTTCATAACAGTATAGGCTCGCTGCAAACGAAAGCACCTCGATGCTGTTCCATGTTCTCCTCCTCCAGCCTGGCATTCGCATTCAGCGGCGTTGTGGTCCTCTCTTGCCGCCGAGCTCCGAGTCCTGCTCGCCTGCTGCAAAGTAAGAATGATAAATTGCTTATGGCGATGGGCCTGTTTTCCGATGCGGCAAGGATGTTTGCGTGGCCCCCAGTTGCTGCCTGAGCGGGTCAAAGACTATTGTCCTTGCATCCCTGCTTTGCTCTGGTGCAGGAGCGAGGCCATGCAATTCAGGCCAGTCCCAGTGCAAGGTTTCATGCACATTAAATAGAATGACAACTCAGCATTTTAGATGATGTGGCAAGGAGTTAATGAGAGAGATGAAATGTGTTTCATCTAGATGAAACTCTGTATACACAGTTTCTAATAAATTTGTGTCTTCGCCTAGGAAACATCAAAATGAAACTTTGCATTGTATGAACCATTTCATCTGTAAATTTATTGTCTCCTTACTTATGTGGCATTCTTGGAAACACAAAAATGAAATCCCCACTGGGACTAGCCTTAGAAAAGCAAATCTTGAAACTTTGGGCAGAGATCAAGATCATTGATCCTGATATTGCTGGGGAATTGCACGTCCCATTAAGGCTGTATTGCTTGAACTACGTGCACGTGCTAGATCCCCAGAAATGTGTAAGACGGCATTTCACTCACGCTGTTATTACTTCATGGTCATGTAATTGATGCCCAGAGGCAGCTCATGAGTAATATACTACAAAAATGACAATAAGAATTGTGCCGTTTCCTCTCCTCAATTCATTGAATCTCTTAGCTTTATTCTTTCTTGCCTTTCTTTGTAGAAATGTCCATGCATTCTTAACCCATGATCATGCCGAGGAACCACATCATTCAGGATTTATGTCAGTCATGAATCATGCTCACGAGAAGCTGTTGATTTAAGAAGTTTTGGCCTATGTTCTATTTTGTAACTATCTATACCCTTCACAACAAGTAATCAGACTCATCACACAGTTTAAACATCTTGAGCTACTACTTTATATGCTCCCAAAACATGAATTGAGATTTCAGAGGAACTACCAATTCAATCAATCAAGCACATCCTTCTTTATCCAAGTTCTTGTGTTTCTGCTATTATTGCGTGCTCCTGCCAATTTCTAATGATTTTGCCTAGAATTTAGAATTTGTCTTCCAACTGTGTTCTCTTCTATACATTTATGTTGTAGAGCAAGAGTCTGTACAAATGTACAAATGCCAAACGGTCAAACTTTCTGTTTACTTGTTACACGGAAGAGTTGAAAATCAAACGGAAACTTTTTTCTTGTTTTTTTTAAAAGTTTTGATATCTCACTCAAGGTCATGCTCAAACCAGATGCGGATCGAGGAATGTTTACTGAACGCCCTTAATTGCAAGCGTGTTATTATATTAATTAATTCATGTGATAGGACTGTTATGAATCATTTTTTCTGTGCTGAACTGTTTTTTTTAATTTATTTCAGTACTATCCGTGTAGCCTGTAGTGTGAAATTGTGGATTCAACCATTTCCCCCTAGTCTCAGAGCCTAATCAGCAGTGAGCATCGTATTTTTCTCATTCGCTTTTGTTAATTGTGATATTCTGATACATAAAACGACTTTATTGAATCAGTATGATTTACAAAAGATAGTAATGCTTACAAATGACAACTAAACATGAAAATGGAACTGAAATATGATAAAATTATTAATTTAAATCCCAGTTCAAAGTTAAATCTAAATCTTGTGCATTGATCGGCGTGGAAGTTTCGTTCCAATTCCTATTCGAAATTCCAAAAGGAGGTCGTATTGTTGGACTAGTCCTAATCCCACTCCAGGCCTACCGACTTTCGGCCCTGCCCTATCCTATGAAGCCCAGATTAGGCCCACGACACGACAGAGAGGCGAGGAGCCGGAACAGGGGAAGAAGCGGCGGCGGTTCTCGAAGCGGAAGGGAAAGCGAGCGTACTCGCCGACGTCGCCGGCGAAGGCGAGCCCCGCCTCTCTTTCCAACGCC
The DNA here is from genome assembly GCA_900205405.1 of Echinochloa crus-galli. Lineage (NCBI taxonomy): Eukaryota > Viridiplantae > Streptophyta > Magnoliopsida > Poales > Poaceae > Echinochloa > Echinochloa crus-galli. The sequence goes on along the minus strand of OAMR01000022.1, from coordinate 4,150,206 downwards.
GCCACCACCGGCTTCGCCTGCAAGGCATGCTCTCTCTCCCCTTTGCTCCCTATAAACCCTAGTCCCCTCGCGCGTCTGTGTCTTCTCTTCAGCGCCTCGGTGCCCATGTTTCAATCCGATACAAGAAATGAACCGCGCGGTTGTTAGTTCTTGTGCTTGAGGTATACCTAAACAACAGTAGAATCGATGGACCTGATACCTGATACTCTCAATTAATCGAATGTGGCTAAATTTATTGAATAATGAGTTGAGTGGTTAGCGTACTTGACGAAACTATCAGCTATGGTAAGAAGCATCAGGGCTTAAATATTACAGTTCCATCTAATTTAACATTAGGCCCTAATCCCTTTGCATCAGAGGGTTTGTGGTGATTTTCTTTTTTTTTTCATGTAATGATCATATGTTCTGGCTGGCTGGATGCAGCTTGACTTTGGTCTGTTATTGCTGTAAATTATAGCTTTTACGAAATAGCACTGGGGCTCTGCCCTTAGCTGTCATGCTTGAGTTGGCATGGGATTAGAGTTGCCCTTGTAAATTTTGTTTGATGATGAGGCATTGTGTATGCTTGCTCTTTATAGAACTACTCTTCTTAACGAAAACCCTGCTCAAGCAAGTTCGGAAAAAAGTAAATAGTGTATGCTACTAAGCAATTAGGCAGTAGAGCTGTTTATTTTCAATCTGAAAAAAAATCTTCTTCCATTTATCTACCACATTGGGCATACGCCGAATTGCCGAGATCTAAAGCATGTTCATGGTTCTAGCAAGTTATGTGCCTATTTTTCCATTTATTTATAGTATTCATGAATCATGCTACTGACTTGTTGGCCATGATTTCTTTTATGTGTTGCAGAGAGCTTGTGAAGCCAGTAAAATCTCCTGCACATCTGTCTCCATAACACCTGCTATGTCTGAACTTCAAGGGTGGGCAGACCTCCCAGATGATCTGCTTCACTCATTTGTTTCACTGTTGGGTTCCTTTCCTGACCTCCTTGCCTTTGCGGGCACCTGCCGCTCTTGGCGCGCTGCCTTCGCCTCACACCCATCCAAATCTGCATTCCGCATCTTGCTCCCACCACTTCTCATCCTACCTGATGTCCAGATTCGTGCTCCCCATCTCCCTTCCAGCTGCAACAGTCACAAACTACACACGTGTGAGGTCATTGATCCAGCCAACCAAAAAACTGCCCTTTCCTGCCAAATTCCCCTGGAGTGTCTGCACAAGATGTGCTTCGTAGGTTCTTCCTATGGCCAGCTGATCTATTTCTGCCACCGAGACTGTCTTATCGTTGATGTGTTTCACAGGTTCCAAAGTTTCACCACCACAACTCCCATTCCGTGAGAGTGAAGACACTGGTTTCTACTATGGCATGCTGACAGCTCCTCTTGCATCAAGCAGCTCACACCTTCTTGTTTGCATGCAATCTGGTCCATCAGGCGCCCACTCATCCCTGCTGGATTGGCCAGTTGGAAGTGATTCTTGGTCAGAACTCCGTCTTGATGATGCCCGGATCATTCAGATTGTGGACTTCAATGGCCAATTCATCGGGATGGATCAACACGAGAGACTCTATGTTCTGTGCCTGGTCCCCAAGTTTGATGTGCAGCTAATAGCAACTGTTAGTCTTTTTGACATATTGTGGCCATGGCTTGTGGTGTGTGGTGACATGCTTCTCATGGTTGATCACTACATGAACCTTTTCCCTGGAACACCTGTTTACTATGAAGCCTACCAAATCGACATGTCAACCGAACCTGCAACATTGGTGAAGGTGAAGAAGCTGGAAAATTATGCACTCTTCATTGGGAGTGATTTGAGGAGCCCAACGTTTTCTTGCATGACTCCAGGATTATGGGGAGGGAGGAGCAACCGCCTGTACCATCCCCATTCTACTCATCCTTGGATCTTGCATGGGCTGGGAGACGAGGCAGATGCTGTGTGGGATCCATCAATTAATCTTGACTTTGCTGCGTCCATAAGGGAGTTGCACGGCCAGCTGCAAGCACTTTGGGTGTACCCAAGTATGTTCTACGATGGCCAGTGATTTACCTGCTTATGCTGAAATTTCGCCTTTGATGTGGTAGACATTTGAGGGTTTTTTTTTGGGTGTCATGATGGCACTATCTCTTTACAACCTGGGGGTGAAAGCAGTCAGACACTTTCAGACTATAATCGGTTTTATCGTTCAGTTTTCAGATATGTTAGTGGTCCTGAGGCCAGTTAGTGATCAATGCGTGCAGCTACAGCTTGCTGATTTTACTGATTTTACACATATCTGAAGAAATTTCACCTTTAATATCCATAGAGAACAGAGGTTTCTGCAGTGTGTGCATTTGGGTCATGATGGCACTAGCACTCAAAACTTGGTGAAATGGTCGAGGGTTTGAACTACTAGCAAGAACGCACGTGCGGCATGCACGTTTATTGATGACATTAAGGAACTAAAATAATATCACTTCACTTTAGTGTAAAGCGCTTTAAAAATACTTTATATTCGCTCTCTCATGTATAGAGAGCTTGTATTCTCAAAACTCATGATAGTTGTCATTTATTTATATGGAGAAAACTCTCTAATTTATTGTCTTTTAGCAATATGGGATAATTGTATATAGACGTGTGTACAAATGTGGGTATATTTAGGTGGACCCTTTTTTGGGTGAAAAAAGTTTTGGGTTTAGAGGGGGAAATCAACATAGGAATGTCCCTCCCTCCTCTTTTTTGACCATTCATCAACCAATTTTCCCGACAGGTGGGTCCTATATGAGGTGGGTGTGGGTTTTTTGTTGGTGAGAAGTGTTTTTAAATCTAATTCTCTTTATAGTATAGATAGATTGGTACATGATTTGTCCTCTGTTCCGAGCAAAAGATTGTATTTCACCAAGTCTGACGGTCTTTTCTCTATCCCCATCTATATAGTCTGGACTTGAATAACCAAAAGTTGATTCATAAGTGCACAATGTGAACAATCTAAGAGTTTTCGACTTTTGTGCACATCTGAACTGTTTAACTCAGCTTACACATCTGACTAACCAAGAGAAATTACAAAACTTGCTGTTACGTTGCTAGTGGCTAGTGCTGCAGTGCACTATCTCAAAAACTACCAAGTACTAGGAACTTCGTGAGGCTTCAGTTTGGACCAAGGCATTTGCACATTTTCCATCAAATCCAATTGCAAAGCAACCATCAAGGATGAATGGATGCACTTTGCACTGCACTGCAACCATGCAATCACTGTGACAAACCATGCAGGGGCTTCTGCCGTTGCCTCCCGTCTCTCCCCGCTGGGCATGCTCCATTTGAGTCGTGGCGAGTTAGCGACCGGCTGGAGGTGCTGCCTCCTGTCTGTCACTACTGGAGTACTGGGCATGCTCCATCTGAATCGTGATGAGTTAGCGACCAACTGGAGACGGGTCGCTCACACGGCCTCATCTCCTGGAGTTAACTTAGTACAATATGTATGTTCAGCCTCACTTCACAAACTGCAATGCTTCAGTCACCTCTGCAATGTGTGTCTGAAGCATTGATGCTCTCCATAGCCTGGGATCAATGTGTGTCTCCGATCATAGGCAGGGCCGGCCCTGCAGTGTTACCATCCGGGGCAGCCGCCCTGGGCCCCCAAAACTATAGGGCCCCATTTTACATACATTTTCTTTAGTATATATAATAAGGTATTCATAGGCCCTCTCTCCTCCTCTCCCTGTACTCTCTCTAGAGGTGCCGCGCTTGCCTAAAAAATGTTGCTCCCTTGATGGAATGAATTCGTTCAGGTGGGCTCCTGGACCCCCGTTGTTCCTAAAAAAAAATCTTTTAGAAGTTTGAGAAGCATGATCCTTTCCTTCTTGCTTACTATTTCTGGGCAAAAAAATGAAACCATTTGACAATAAGAAGCTGCTAAACCATCCTAAATAGATGTCACCAATCTCATCTCCTTTATGCCAAGGCCTCCGGGAAGAGCACGCCATCGGGATGGCTGTGACAGGCGTAGTGTTGCATGTCACTAGCTGAATGCGTGGTTGGTAGTCTGTGGAGTCCATATAGCAATGTCTGGCTTCTGAGTGTGAGGCCTATTTGTCATAGCTTCAGCTCCAAACTCCAGTACAGCTTTACACTTTCTATGCTAAATTAATATACTTTAAATGTTAGTATTTAGTATAAGCTATAAATAAAATATTTCATCTAAATACTCTCTATGTAATCACAGCTCCAACTCCATGATTTCTTGGAGCACCTCATACGCAGCTCCAAAAACTCCACAAATTTTCTGGAGTTGGAGCCTGTATAACAATGTCTGCCTTTTGGGGAAATATAACCCAGGTATATATGGTGTTTCAGTCACACTTGGCTTGCATTTTAGAAAATAAACCAAACACTAAAGAATTATCAGAAGCTTCCATTTGTTCTGGTTTAGTGGCGACTGTTGAGTGCGCGATTTTCACGCATCGCAGGAAAACAGGTAGCTAGTAGCCAAGCGCAAGAAATCGGGTTGCGCCAACTCTTTTAAAAGCTCAATTTGCTCGGCCATGGCCCATGGATCATCTCTTCCTTTTATCTGGCGCTGTTTAATAATTCTTGTGCATGTACCGTGTGTCTTCTTTTGGTTCTAGCTATGTTTAGTCGAGTCAATGACTTTGTCTTCTGGTTGCGCGCATGTTCAGCTTGATTCTTTCTTTGTTTATGCCGTGGGTGTAGGAAGCTATTCATGGAGAGTTCTATACATCAGGTACTTTAAATTCGATCAAACGCAACAAAGAAAAAATCTGCTTCGATCAGCAACCAAAACTTCCAGTGTCCATTGTGTTCGCTGTGTCCAATCCATTGATCAAATTTTAACCCTGATCGAGCTGCTCAACTGTTCCAATTGGCTTGAAATGGAAGTTGGTGTCTATGTGCTTGGTTCGGTCGTGAAGCTCTGGGTTCTTCATCCAACAACGAGTATGTAGATCTGATGTCCATCTTCAGAACTGGTGCATTTGGTTCCCTGGCTACACTAGATTCCCATAGAGCATTGCATTGCATTTGCTGAGCTTGAAGCGTGTCGTCAGCCATGCCATCTCCAAAATCTTCAACGTGCCATCAGCGGATTTTAATAGCTTGATCGCACCAGTTCTGAAGTGGACAACAGGTCTGCAACCTCGTCGAAGATGATGAAGAACCCATCGCGCCACAACCGAGCCAGCACATCGACAGGAACTTCCATTTCATCTCGGAGTTTGCAAAGAGGGACCAGAATGACGTCAAGTTCATCAGAACAGATGAGGCCGGGTCTGGTGCATCTTCAAAAAGGCGCAGTTTATTTGATATATAGCATCAAGTTTCACGAGCTTCCTACAAAGATCAAATTCACCAGCATCAGAATGCCGTGAGTTTTTTTTGTTATCGAGTGAGGTTATAATCTTTTCTTCCTTTTATGTTCTATAAGCATAGCTGTAGTTCCTTTTACTCCGATAGAACGCCACCGTCGCTGTGAAACCCGCCTGGTGTGCCGCCAGCGCAGTGCGGGCGTGCGGCTGGCCGGCCACCCACAAGCACGCCGTCGACTTCCGCCGCCGCCGTCCGGCTCCGCGTCGGCCGGCAAGGGGTGGTCGGTATCTGATTTACCGTCCACCCCCAAGGTGCCTGGGAGCCGTCCAATCCGTATCTTGCGGTTGAGATTTAAAGCAGGGAATCCAGAGTCAGAGAGGCCGGTCATTCCGCGCCGTGGGCCGGAGCCGCCGCGCGCTGATGTCGCCGAAGGGGATGGCCTCCGCGCCGCCGCTAACGTCGCCGGTGGAGAAGACATCCGCCGCCGCCGCAGTCTGTCGCCGGAGGACGAGGAACACATACAGGCTCCTTGATCTGGGATATGAACCAGGGTGCCCAGCCAAGGACAACCACGACGCGGCGGCGGCGCGCCGGCGGTGCTCACTGCCCAGGTGGCCTTCTCCAGGAGAATAACTACGGTACGTCTGCACCTTCTGATCTTCAGGTGTTCAATTCATCCTCATTCCATTCACTGAAGCTGACGATCTGTATGTACAATTGTTTTTTTTTGAACCAATGGCGAAAGCTTACGCTTTCCCAAATTTTTATTAGAAGAAAAAGAGTTGGCCCTGTTTATAAGGAAAACTGGGCCCGAAAACCATACAACTTCGGTTCCAATCAATCATTTTCAGTGACTATGTATCATTCATCTACTCTTGTGTGTTTGAGATTTAAATGGATGTTGTCACTGCTTAGCTTTGGGATGATGCATGGACAGATGTCAATGCTCTCCATACCGTGGGATCAATGCTTGTCTTTGATCATAGGCTATTCTTGCAAATTTTGTTATTGATTTCTTTTAGAAGTTTGACAGGCATATATGATTATTTCCTTCTTGCTTACTATTTCTGTACAAAAAATGAAACCATTTAACTATAAGAAGTTGCTAAACCATGCTAACAGAGACCACCAATCTCATCTGCTTTATGCCAAGGCGCCTGGGAATAGCACGCCAGCGGGATCGCTGTAACAGGCGTAGTGCTGCATGTCACTAGCTGAATGCGTGGTTGTTAGTGTGTGGAGTCCGTATAGCAATGTCTAGCTTGGAGTGTGAGGCTGTTAGTCTGTGTGGAGCCCGTCTAGCAATTCCTGTCTTTTGGAAAATATAACCCAGGTATATATACATGGCGTTTCAGTCACACTTGGCTGCTTGCATTTCAGAAAATAAACCAAACACTAAAGAATTATCAGAAGCTTCCATTTGTTCTGGTTTAGTGGCGACTGTTGAGTGCGCGATTTTCACGCATCGCAGGAAAACAGGTAGCTAGTAGCCAAGCGCAAGAAATCGGGTTGCGCCAACTCTTTTAAAAGCTCAATTTGCTCGGCCATGGCCCATGGATCATCTCTTCCTTTTATCTGGCGCTGTTTAATAATTCTTGTGCATGTACCGTGTGTCTTCTTTTGGTTCTAGCTATGTTTAGTCGAGTCAATGACTTTGTCTTCTGGTTGCGCGCATGTTCAGCTTGATTCTTTCTTTGTTTATGCCGTGGGTGTAGGAAGCTATTCATGGAGAGTTCTATACATCAGGTACTTTAAATTCGATCAAACGCAACAAAGAAAAAATCTGCTTCGATCAGCAACCAAAACTTCCAGTGTCCATTGTGTTCGCTGTGTCCAATCCATTGATCAAATTTTAACCCTGATCGAGCTGCTCAACTGTTCCAATTGGCTTGAAATGGAAGTTGGTGTCTATGTGCTTGGTTCGGTCGTGAAGCTCTGGGTTCTTCATCCAACAACGAGTATGTAGATCTGATGTCCATCTTCAGAACTGGTGCATTTGGTTCCCTGGCTACACTAGATTCCCATAGAGCATTGCATTGCATTTGCTGAGCTTGAAGCGTGTCGTCAGCCATGCCATCTCCAAAATCTTCAACGTGCCATCAGCGGATTTTAATAGCTTGATCGCACCAGTTCTGAAGTGGACAACAGGTCTGCAACCTCGTCGAAGATGATGAAGAACCCATCGCGCCACAACCGAGCCAGCACATCGACAGGAACTTCCATTTCATCTCGGAGTTTGCAAAGAGGGACCAGAATGACGTCAAGTTCATCAGAACAGATGAGGCCGGGTCTGGTGCATCTTCAAAAAGGCGCAGTTTATTTGATATATAGCATCAAGTTTCACGAGCTTCCTACAAAGATCAAATTCACCAGCATCAGAATGCCGTGAGTTTTTTTTGTTATCGAGTGAGGTTATAATCTTTTCTTCCTTTTATGTTCTATAAGCATAGCTGTAGTTCCTTTTACTCCGATAGAACGCCACCGTCGCTGTGAAACCCGCCTGGTGTGCCGCCAGCGCAGTGCGGGCGTGCGGCTGGCCGGCCACCCACAAGCACGCCGTCGACTTCCGCCGCCGCCGTCCGGCTCCGCGTCGGCCGGCAAGGGGTGGTCGGTATCTGATTTACCGTCCACCCCCAAGGTGCCTGGGAGCCGTCCAATCCGTATCTTGCGGTTGAGATTTAAAGCAGGGAATCCAGAGTCAGAGAGGCCGGTCATTCCGCGCCGTGGGCCGGAGCCGCCGCGCGCTGATGTCGCCGAAGGGGATGGCCTCCGCGCCGCCGCTAACGTCGCCGGTGGAGAAGACATCCGCCGCCGCCGCAGTCTGTCGCCGGAGGACGAGGAACACATACAGGCTCCTTGATCTGGGATATGAACCAGGGTGCCCAGCCAAGGACAACCACGACGCGGCGGCGGCGCGCCGGCGGTGCTCACTGCCCAGGTGGCCTTCTCCAGGAGAATAACTACGGTACGTCTGCACCTTCTGATCTTCAGGTGTTCAATTCATCCTCATTCCATTCACTGAAGCTGACGATCTGTATGTACAATTGTTTTTTTTTGAACCAATGGCGAAAGCTTACGCTTTCCCAAATTTTTATTAGAAGAAAAAGAGTTGGCCCTGTTTATAAGGAAAACTGGGCCCGAAAACCATACAACTTCGGTCCAAAGACCATACAACTAGAGAGGTATTATACCATCTCAAACAACTTTGTACAATTGTACATCATGGAGATTCGTCGCCCGTGTTTGATCTCTGACACGGCGGCTAATTGACGATCAGTCCGACATGATGCAGGCTGTCGACACGACTATGGACAAAGGTGGATAACGGCGACATTGCAGTTTTTGGTTGGAACAGAGCAACCATATCTGAAACTCTTCTGTATTTCCTAACGGAACTGTACTTTTTTTCCCCTGAACATCTGAAGTTCAGATTGTGAACCGTCACGTTGGGTGTGTTATTTGAAACTCGTCAGCATGCCGATGTCCAGTTGCCCTTTTGCTTGTCTTGCAGTCCGTGAACTAGGTTGTTTCAGTTTGAATCCAGGCATTTGCACATACATTTGTTTCCATCCAACCTAACAGCAATATGCCGCCTGGATAAACGGGTGTCGAGCCAAGGACCTTGCCCCAACCCTCTTCCACTTGGCCACTAACAAACGGAGCACTGTCCGCGAGGCTTTCATGAGCAACGCATGGATGAGGGCATTCAACACAGAGGCGGGGATCACAGTCACGCACATAAACGAGTTCGTAAAACTCCTGAATGCGATGGCGAACATAAGGCTCAACCCCGACGCGGCTGATGAAATGCGGTGGAAATTCACACAGGATGGCACCTACTCCGCGGCATCGGCATACCAGGCTCAATTTGTGGGCAGCACCAAAGCAGAGGCTAGTTCCATATGGAAGTCGTGGGCGCCCCCAAAATGTAAAACCTTCGCCTGGCTAATCCTTCAAAACCGGGTTTGGACATCGGACCGTCTTGCACGCAGGGGATGGCCGCACTCCACCTCCTGCCAACTATGCCGCCAAACACAGGAGTCGGCGGCGCATATACTCCAACACTGCCGCTTCACCAGGAACATCTGGAGCCAAATTGCGATCTGGCTAGGCCAACCTGAGCTGCAGCCAAGCAACTGGCGCCCTGCCAATAGCACAGTTGAATGGTGGACGAACATCTCTTCACTCCAGGGGGTCCCCCGAAAGGCAGCTCGTAGCCTTGTGATACTGGTTATCTGGGAGCTGTGGAAAGAGCGCAACAATAGGACTTTTGATCGACGCGAAATGTCAGCGACGGGCCTTGTGGCTAAGATTAAGGAGGAGGCACGTACCTGGTCATTGGCAGGAGCGAAGGACCTAGCGTCCCTAATAGAGCGAGAATAATTCCTTGTATATAAGTTTGCCGGCTCGCCGGTTGTACAAACTCCTTCTTTTTCAATGAAATTAGCACAATCTCGTGCTGGTTCGTTCAAAAAAAACAGCAATATGTCGTCTTGGCTATAACGCAATGCAACCCTCCGGATAACAATAAACAGAAGCAACTATACACTATTAGTCTACTATCAATATACAAGTTGATTGAAAAATACGTAACGCTTTTTGTTTGTCTGCATGCATCTGCCGCACGCATCAGTTGTGCGATGTTATCACGTTGCCCCATGCCAAATCATATCTGCTCGATTCCTTGATGTCTGCATCAGTTGTGTGAAGGTAGCTCGAGTCAGAGAAACGAGGATGTATGATACTCAGCACGAGTTTTATCCAATCTGGATTCACATAAGCATCTGTCGTATTGTCTTTAGTAATACAATCGTGAGTGGCATCAAATAAAAGCACAAGCTATGAACAGAAGCTAACCCTAACTCCGATATTTTATAGTTCTATTCTCCATATTGTTTAGTATTAACTGATACAAGGCGAGTGGCATTGCATTGCTCTGCACAAAATAGAAGTTTATACCAACAAGCAGTCAAGCACCAGACATACTGGTTATTCAAGCAATTTCTTCATACTCTTCTCGCTTTCCTTGAGTCAAGTTGTCACACTTATCTAACTAGATGGTCATGTTAGTGAACTAGATTGCTCATGAATTACATATGTGCGACGGTTCTACCAATTATATATGCTATTGGTTTAAATGAACATTTTTGGTCCGGGTTGTTTTATATGTCCTCATTATTCACTTCCACAAAGACAGGAGATGGGACAACTATCTGCCTCTCCAATCAATTATTTCCAACAAGTATATATCAATCACCTGGCTATGGGTTTGAGATTTTAGAGGGCACTGAAAATAGATGATGCTATTGCTCACCATTGGGATGCTTCATGGCCGGGGCTTGTTTACATTCTATCATAATAGCATTTTTCAACCCAGTAATTCTCTCCATAGGTTGTGATCAATTCAGCACACGAACCTAGATATTGTGCACCTTGTCACCATGCTGCATCTGCATGTCGGCATTCCACGCTACGATCGGTCTGTTAAAAAGTGACCCAGACGTGCCAGTCTGGTGTGTCCGGCTGGCAGGTCACCAGCAAGAGGCAGTTGTATCTGCAGATGACCATGGACGCTGGCAACATGAGCAGGGATGACGAGGGGTGGTCGGTATTTAATTTACCATTCACGGCCGAGCTACCGGATTGGGGATCACCTCCGCCGCTGAGGTCACCGACAAAGAAGACATGCGCCGCCGTCACATTCTATCGCCGGAGAACGAGACTCGGATCTGGGATATGAACCATGGACTCTCGGATTTGGGATATGAATCATCATGTCATATCATTCGCGGCAAATGTGTGACTTAGGCCGTGTTTCTTTGGACCGTTTGACCACTAATTAAGGCACATTTTTGTGCAAATGTGTACCATGCAAATTGTGCAAAGAAGCAAGGAGTGTGATTTAAAAATTGCAATGCTGCATCCTTTCCCAAGTTTCCCAAGTGAAAGGCCTCTAGCCTAGTGGTTAGAGAATCTGAGTAGCACCCAATAGACCCAAGTTCGACTCCCGGTGGGAGCAAATAATTGGATTTGGAATAAACAAATATAAAGAAATAGATAGGGGTTTCCCCTCCCGACAATATCTCCACCTTTGCGTTGCTCTTGGTTTCCAGTCAACTAAAAGCTCTCTTTATCGATGGGAAGCTATGTTACCATTGGAAGCATTAAGGGGAGAAGAGTATTTGGAAAGCTCTCTTGACCCACGAGAGACTAAGCTAAGACCCCGATTGGGTTTATGATGCTAGATGGGCTCCGTTAGATGGGCAGGGCCAGGGATCCATGATCCTTGTAGATTCTGAATCCTCTGCCCATGGCTACCTGTGTAGTGCAGATTCTGAACATTTAGTCAGGATCTTTTATGTAGGCAGCATAATGCCTAACCCATTTCTTATGCTAAACTACTGAATCTAGATTACAGCCGTTATAGCCGTATTGCTTAGTGCTAGATAAGATCCCCAGAAAGGTTTAAGAAGACGGCATCATTTCACCCATGTTTTTGTTACTTCATGGTCATGCAATTGATGCCCAGAGACTGCTCATGGCGCCTATACTACAATTGACCTTCAGACTTGTGCCGGGATGGCGCTTTGCTCCCTCCGCCGCCGTTCCTGCGGGGCCCTAAGCACCAATACGGCGGCGCTTCCCGTCGTTCTCCGCCGCGCTCTGCCTCCTCTCGCAGTGTGACCACACGCGCGCGGCGCCGCCGCGCCGCCATACCGCAGGTCCGCAGTCCCTGTTCCCGCAAACTCCTTCATGATATGCGTGACGATCGCGGCGTGCGTCACGCGCTACTCCGATCGCACGCCTCCGTCGCTGTGAAACCCGCCTCGCTTGCCGCGAGCGCTGTTGCCAGAGGCTGCGGTGTCTGCAGGCCGGTGCCGCATCTGTGCGAGAGTCAGGCGTTGTCGCTGCGCCAGTCGCCACCCATGAGCACGCCTGTCCACTTCCGGTGGCGATGGGTGGTCGGTATTTCATTTACCGTCCCGTCCACCCCTGGGTGCCTCGGAGCCGTCCAATTCGTATCTTGCGGTTGAGATTGGAAGGCGGGAACCCCGACTGAGAGAGGCCGGTCGTTCCGCGCCGTGGAACAGCAACGAGCTGCCGGGCGCTGATGTCGCCGTCTCGCCAAGGGGGATGATGGCCTCCGCGCCACCGCCGACGTCACCGATGGAGAAGGCATCCGCCGCCACCGCGTTCCGTGGCCGGAGGACGACGAACACAGGCAGGCTCCCTGATCTGGGACATGAACCAGGATGCCATGTCGTTCTTGGCTCGATCGCGCCCAGCCAAGGACAACGGCAACCACGACGCGGCGGCGCGCTGATGTCGCCGAGGAGGGTGGCCTCCTCCGCGCCGCCACTGCCGACGGCGAAGGCATCTGCCGCCACCACAGTCCGACGCCGGACAACGACGAACACAGACAGGCTCCCTCATCTGGGATATCAACAGCGATGTCATGCCGTTCGCGGCTCGATCGCGCCCAACCAAGGACAATTCAAGTGTGAAAAGTGATCACTTTTCGGCTAGATTTGTGGGGAATTTACATGTGCATTGCAAAGTCTGGTCTGTTGAAGAGTTTATGTTACTAGAAATCTGTTGTACGCCTCTCTTCTTATTAACAACTTGAAAACGCAACCATATATCCAATCCAAGTGAAAAGTGATGATGGATCCTGTCAAGCTAGCGACACAATCACACACACGCTGGAGCAAGCGTCGTCAAGCTCAAGCTGTCCCTGCAGGTTGCTTGGCGCCGCCGTAGCCACCGTACGGAGGCGGGTGAGCAGGGTAAGCCACGGGAGCCATCGCGACGCCGCCCAGCGTGACCGTCTGGTGATTCCTCTTCCGGCGGTGGAGGTCAGCGTAGGCCGCGATGGCGCAGGCGATGCCGAGGCCGGCGTTCATGGACGCCGACACGAAGAGCCCGTCCCTGAGCTCGGGGCAGCGATACACGAAGCCGAACTCGCGCACGGGCTGCTGCCGGGGCCCTCGTCCCGCGTTCCACGACGCGCCGTACAGGAACATCGCCGCCGCCGCCACCGCCAGTAACCACGCGAGCGCCGCGCACACCTTCCCGACGCAGCGGCCGCGTTCATGGTCGCTCCTGCCGGCCGCGAGTACGTCGTCGTCGTCGCCGTCGTCGCGGCGGCTGACGAAGCAGCGGCTGGCGGCGGTGACGAGCACCACCCCGGCCAGCGAGAGGACCGCGGCGGCGACGCCGCAGCCGAGCGCCGGCGTGCGGCGGTACTCGCAGCGGGACCCGTCGGAGCGCACGAGAGCCTTGTGCGTGAAGTGCTCGGCGGCGAAACCCAGGGCGGAAGCGGCGAGCCCGAGCGTGGCCGCCGCCGCGCTTACCGCCGCCACGCGCTTCTGCGTATCCATCGATGGGCCTTCCGCCGGTCTTTGTCTTTCTCGACGGTCTGCCTGTCAAGCTCGGCTGCACGAAAGAGGAAGTGTCTGGCTGCAGCACGCACAAGAAGGTTAAGCTTAATTGGGGTGTATAAAAAGGATTTGCTTCACGCGTTTCCTGGATTTGGTGTAGCAACACACGACCTGACCTGATTCTCCTACGAAATGTTCAACGGGTAACGTGCGGAGGTCTCGAGCCCCAGTCAAATGGATGATCTCGTCGTCATAAATGGCATGGATTTATACGGAGCTTGTTGGAAGGAAATACCGAAATAGGCGAGGCGCGGAAGAACTGAATGGGCTGGCAGGGGTCTCCAACATGGAGCCCAGGAAGAACTAATAATTGGGCTTTCTTTCTTTCTTTCTTTCAAGGGAGTTTGCAAGCCCAGCATAACCGGGAATCCTATCCATCTTTTGGAAGGTATGAGTAGATGGAAAATTTCAATGTTTGAGATTCATGCGTTGCTGGGGGAATATTTACAAAATTTAAAGATGAAATTTGAGAGTAGAAACACTAAGATGATTGCATCATAATATTATTTTTTGCAAACAACATTATACACAAAACATGTTCATTTTATTGAGAGAGAGTGATTTTGGAATTTTGTAGCATGGTACTCTCTCAAAGACTAACATATTAGATGCCATTAGCCACAGAAATTCGATAGAAGACATAAATTGATGATTTTCATGCATTATATATATTGCAGCCTAGTCGAGCGCAACAAATTAAATCAGGCAACTTTTCTAGAAGCTCAGTTGCTGGCTATAGCCTATACTATATATCATCATTTCTACCTTTGGCTCTACTGAATTATTATTGTGCGGAGTGTATCCTTTTCTTTTGATTCGTCGAGTGCATGACTATTTTTTCTAGCTGTGCGCATGTTCAGCTTGACACCAGCATTGGTCCGCACGAGAGTGGGACGTAGTTGCGCCTTGCTCAGGCTCTTCGTTTGCCATGAGTCTACTAGGAGGCTATGCAAGTCAACTACTCTACATGTCCTTTCAATTCGGCCAAACGCAACAAAAAAAATATCCCGCTCCGATCCACAGCCAAAACCAGTGCGTTCATCGTGTTCAATGTGTCTGAGCCATGGCTGGATTTTAATCCTGGTCGAGCTGCTCAGCTGTTCGAATGGGCTTGAAATGGATTCTGGTGTCTATGTGCTTGCTTTCGGTTTTGATGTTTCGGGTTCTTGATCCAACGAGTATGTAGATCTGCACAATCCCGACTGAGAGAGGCCGGTCGTTCCGCGCCGTGGAACAGCTAGAGCCGCCGCGCGCTGATGTCGCCGAGGCGGATGATGGCCTTCGCGCCGCCGCCGGCATCCGCCGCCGCCGCAGTCCGTCGCCGGAGGACGACGAACACAGACAGGCTCAACATGCCATGCCGTTCGCGGCTAGATCGCGCCCAGCCACGCACGGCGCGGCGGCACCACGCCGGCGATGCTCACTGCCCAGGCGGGCTTCTCCAAGAGAATGACTACGGTACGTGCATCTTTTGATCTTCATGTGTTCAACCTCAATCCATTCATCACTGAAGCTGACGATGTGTATGTGTATGTGGATCATGGAGATCCGATCCATCGCCTGTGTTTGATCTCTGACGCTGCGGCTAATGGATGATCAGTCGGGCCGGTCAGCTCGACGATCAGTCCGACATGCAGGCCATCGCCACTATCATGGACAATTGTGGAGAACGGCGACTTGCAGTTTTTGGTTGAAACAGGGCAATTATGTCAAAGTTCTTCCAAGTTAATGGCAATGTTCCTGAAACTGAGAGGATCGGAGAGCTCTCTTCTGTATTTCCTAAAGGAACTGTTCATTTTTTTTCTCCTGAACATCTAAAGTTCGATTCTGAACCGTGACGTTGGGTGTGTTATCCGAAACTCATCATCATGCCGTTGTCCAGTTCACCAGTTGCCCTTTTTGCCTGCCTTGCAATACCTGAAGAAAGTTTCAGTTTGGATCCATGCATTTGCACATACATTTGTTTCCATCCAAACAAAACAGTAATATATCTCATGACTAACACAAAGCAACCCTCCGGATCACAAGAAACAGAAGCAACTACGCTATTATCAATATCCGAGTATATTAAATAATTCATGTTTTTTGTTTGTCTGCGTGCATCTACCGGACGCATCAATTGTGCAATGTTGTCGCGTGGTCACATGCCGCATCGTACTGCTCGATTCCTCGATTCCCGCATCAGTTGTGTGAAGGTGTACGTCGAGTTAGATAAGCATCTGCCGTATTGTCTTAGTAACACAACGTGAGTGGCAATATCTTCATGCTCTTCGTTCTCACTTTCCTTCAGTCAAGCAGTCACTTTTCTAACTAGATGGTCATGCTAGCTAGTGAACTACATTGATCATGAATTACATATGTGCGACGATTCTACCAATTATATATGCTATTGGTTTTAAAGAACTTTTTTTGGTCCGGGTTGTTTTATATGTCCCCATTATTCACCTTCACGAAATACAGGAGATGGCACAACTATATCTGCCTCACCAATATCAATCATTTCAATGAATATATACCAATCATCTAGTCTATGGGTTTGAGATTTTAGAGTATATACCAATCATCTAGTCTATGGGTTTGAGATTTTAGAGTATATACCAATCATCTAGTCTATGGGTTTGAGATTTTAGAGTATATACCAATCATCTAGTCTATGGGTTTGAGATTTTAGAGTATATACCAATCATCTAGTCTATGGGTTTGAGATTTTAGAGTATATACCAATCATCTAGTCTATGGGTTTGAGATTTTAGAGTATATACCAATCATCTAGTCTATGGGTTTGAGATTTTAGAGTATATACCAATCATCTAGTCTATGGGTTTGAGATTTTAGAGTATATACCAATCATCTAGTCTATGGGTTTGAGATTTTAGAGTATATACCAATCATCTAGTCTATGGGTTTGAGATTTTAGAGTATATACCAATCATCTAGTCTATGGGTTTGAGATTTTAGAGTATATACCAATCATCTAGTCTATGGGTTTGAGATTTTAGAGTATATACCAATCATCTAGTCTATGGGTTTGAGATTTTAGAGTATATACCAATCATCTAGTCTATGGGTTTGAGATTTTAGAGTATATACCAATCATCTAGTCTATGGGTTTGAGATTTTAGAGTATATACCAATCATCTAGTCTATGGGTTTGAGATTTTAGAGTATATACCAATCATCTAGTCTATGGGTTTGAGATTTTAGAGTATATACCAATCATCTAGTCTATGGGTTTGAGATTTTAGAGTATATACCAATCATCTAGTCTATGGGTTTGAGATTTTAGAGTATATACCAATCATCTAGTCTATGGGTTTGAGATTTTAGAGTATATACCAATCATCTAGTCTATGGGTTTGAGATTTTAGAGTATATACCAATCATCTAGTCTATGGGTTTGAGATTTTAGAGTATATACCAATCATCTAGTCTATGGGTTTGAGATTTTAGAGTATATACCAATCATCTAGTCTATGGGTTTGAGATTTTAGAGTATATACCAATCATCTAGTCTATGGGTTTGAGATTTTAGAGTATATACCAATCATCTAGTCTATGGGTTTGAGATTTTAGAGTATATACCAATCATCTAGTCCGCCACGGGGCCGCTGCGCCGGGAGCGGTGAGAGATTGGGGAAAGGGAAGGAGGACTGAGGAGAGGGAGAGAGACAAATAGGCAGGGGCGTTTTCATTAAAAAGCCCATGGGTTGTAGCATGCGTGGCCATGTGGCACGTCCACGTAGGACGCTGGCGCATGCGTGGCCAAGTTTGTACCGCTGGAGGGGGGAAATTATAGATTGAGTACCTATATGTTACGTTTTATAGTATGAGTACTATCTGTTATCCGTCAAATAGTTTAGATACCCCCAGTGCAATTTACTCTTCACGAAACTAAATGATTCTCATAAGTTACCTTTTGTTTAGTCCTCTGTTTAGTGGGTGGCTGTTGGGTGCATGATTTTCATGCATTGTATTGCAGGCTAGCCGAGCACAACAAATTAAATCAGCTAATTTCTACCTTTGGCTCTATTATTGAATAATTCTTGTGGGCATGTGTGTCATTTTCTTTAGGTTCTAGCTATGTTTAGTTGAGTGCATGACTATTTTTTCATGCAAGATCAGCTTCACCTGCAGCGTCAAGTCAGCATGCCAAATGGCGTAAGTTTTTTCTTTTGTTGGATATAATTATCGAGTGAGGTTATTTTCGTCGTCTTCTTTTGTTCTCGGACCCTCTGTCTGCACCTCCGACTCCGATCATGTCACCGAGCTGCATCTCGGCGTCGCACGCCACGGAGCGCCGCCGCGGCCAGCGCAGTGCGGCCCGCCGGCCATGGGCCGCCAGAGGCTGCGGCGTCTACCGCCGCCGCGCTTACCGCCGCCACGCGCTTCTGCGTATCCATCGGTGGGCCTTCCGGTCTCTGTCTTTCTCGACGGTCTGCCTGTCAAGCTCGGCTGCACGAAGGAGGAAGTACGTGTCTGGCTGCAGCACAAGAAGGTTAAGCTTAATTGGGGTGTATAAAAAGGATTTGGTGTAGCAGCACACCAAATCCAAGTGTTCGACCTGACCTGATCTCCAACGAAATGTTCAACGGGTAACGTGAGCGGAGGTCTCGAGCCCCAGTCAAATGGATGTTCAACGGAGCTTGTTGGAAGGAAATAGGCGAGGCCCGGAAGAACTGAATGGGCTGGACAGGTGTCTCGAACATGGAGCCCAGGAAGAACTAATTGGGCTTTCTTTCTTTCTTTCAAGGGAGTTTGCAAGCCCAGCATAACCGGGAATCCTATCCATCTTTTGGAAGGTATGAGTAGATGGAAAATTTCAATGTTTGAGATTCATGCGTTGCTGGGGGAATATTTACAAAATTTAAAGATGAAATTTGAGAGTAGAAACACTAAGATGATTGCATCATAATATTATTTTTTGCAAACAACATTATACACAAAACATGTTCATTTTATTGAGAGAGAGTGATTTTGGAATTTTGTAGCATGGTACTCTCTCAAAGACTAACATATTAGATGCCATTAGCCACAGAAATTCGATAGAAGACATAAATTGATGATTTTCATGCATTATATATATTGCAGCCTAGTCGAGCGCAACAAATTAAATCAGGCAACTTTTCTAGAAGCTCAGTTGCTGGCTATAGCCTATACTATATATCATCATTTCTACCTTTGGCTCTACTGAATTATTATTGTGCGGAGTGTATCCTTTTCTTTTGATTCGTCGAGTGCATGACTATTTTTTCTAGCTGTGCGCATGTTCAGCTTGACACCAGCATTGGTCCGCACGAGAGTGGGACGTAGTTGCGCCTTGCTCAGGCTCTTCGTTTGCCATGAGTCTACTAGGAGGCTATGCAAGTCAACTACTCTACATGTCCTTTCAATTCGGCCAAACGCAACAAAAAAAATATCCCGCTCCGATCCACAGCCAAAACCAGTGCGTTCATCGTGTTCAATGTGTCTGAGCCATGGCTGGATTTTAATCCTGGTCGAGCTGCTCAGCTGTTCGAATGGGCTTGAAATGGATTCTGGTGTCTATGTGCTTGCTTTCGGTTTTGATGTTTCGGGTTCTTGATCCAACGAGTATGTAGATCTGCACAATCCCGACTGAGAGAGGCCGGTCGTTCCGCGCCGTGGAACAGCTAGAGCCGCCGCGCGCTGATGTCGCCGAGGCGGATGATGGCCTTCGCGCCGCCGCCGGCATCCGCCGCCGCCGCAGTCCGTCGCCGGAGGACGACGAACACAGACAGGCTCAACATGCCATGCCGTTCGCGGCTAGATCGCGCCCAGCCACGCACGGCGCGGCGGCACCACGCCGGCGATGCTCACTGCCCAGGCGGGCTTCTCCAAGAGAATGACTACGGTACGTGCATCTTTTGATCTTCATGTGTTCAACCTCAATCCATTCATCACTGAAGCTGACGATGTGTATGTGTATGTGGATCATGGAGATCCGATCCATCGCCTGTGTTTGATCTCTGACGCTGCGGCTAATGGATGATCAGTCGGGCCGGTCAGCTCGACGATCAGTCCGACATGCAGGCCATCGCCACTATCATGGACAATTGTGGAGAACGGCGACTTGCAGTTTTTGGTTGAAACAGGGCAATTATGTCAAAGTTCTTCCAAGTTAATGGCAATGTTCCTGAAACTGAGAGGATCGGAGAGCTCTCTTCTGTATTTCCTAAAGGAACTGTTCATTTTTTTTCTCCTGAACATCTAAAGTTCGATTCTGAACCGTGACGTTGGGTGTGTTATCCGAAACTCATCATCATGCCGTTGTCCAGTTCACCAGTTGCCCTTTTTGCCTGCCTTGCAATACCTGAAGAAAGTTTCAGTTTGGATCCATGCATTTGCACATACATTTGTTTCCATCCAAACAAAACAGTAATATATCTCATGACTAACACAAAGCAACCCTCCGGATCACAAGAAACAGAAGCAACTACGCTATTATCAATATCCGAGTATATTAAATAATTCATGTTTTTTGTTTGTCTGCGTGCATCTACCGGACGCATCAATTGTGCAATGTTGTCGCGTGGTCACATGCCGCATCGTACTGCTCGATTCCTCGATGCCCGCATCAGTTGTGTGAAGGTACCTTTAGTTAGAGAAGCATCTGTGCCGGATTGTCTTCAAGTAATACAACGTGAGTGGCATCAAATTTAAGCATAAGCTATGAACAGAAGCTGACTCTGATATTTTTATAGTTCAACGGCTCTTCCCCATATTGTCTAGTATTCAGTAGTACTAGGCCAGTGGCATTGCATTGCATTGCCCTGCACAAGACTGCAGTTTATAGCTCCAAGCATCAGGAATAGTACTGTTTATTTAAGCAATTTCTTCACACTCTTCTCACATTCCTTCTGTTAAGTAGTCACACTTTTCTAACTAAATGGTCATGCTAGTGAACTACATTGATCATGAATTACATATGTGTGACGATTCTACCAATTATATATGTTATTGGTTTAAAAGATTTTTTTGTGGTCTGGGTTGTTTTATATGTCCCCATTATTCACCTCCGCGAAACACAAGAGATGACACAACTATCTGCCTCACCAATATCAATCATTTTCAATGACTATATATATCAACATCTAGTCTATGGGTTTGAGATTTTAGAGGGCACTGAAAATGAATGATGCTACTGCTCACCATTGGGATGCTGCATGGCTGGGGATTATTTACATGCTATCGTAATAGCATTTGTCAATCCAGCAATTCTCTCCATAGACTGTGATCAATTCAGGGCACCCCAATTATCGTCTTTCCTCACAAATTTTGTTCTCAGTTTCAAGCATGATATTATCTTGTTACTTACTATTTATGTACCAAAAATGATACCATTAATGGACAACCAATTGCTAGACCATACTAAATTGAATTGGCCACCAATCTCATCTGTTTTATGCCAAGCCGAATACAAATAATATGCATTTGAACCACTTATTCAGATGAGCTTTCGAGGTGAAGGCGTCTGGGAATAGTATGTCATCTGAATAGTTGTCACATGCATATTGCACGTCACTAGCTGAGTAGTTCTAGTGTGTGGAGAGTCTAGGGAGCAATGCATGGATTTCAGGGAAATATAATCCATTTGTATATGGTGTTTCAGCCAGACATTCTTTTCATAAAATGAACCATCCACGAAACAAAATGGTTCTCATAAGTTACCTTTTGTTTAGTCCTCTATTTAGTGGGTGGCTGTTGGGTGCGTGATTTTCGTGCATTATATTTATATATATATACATATAGCAGGCTAGCCTAGCGCAACAAATTAAATGATTTCTACCTTTGGCTCTATTGAATAATTCTTGTGCGCATGCATATCCTTTTCTTTTGTTTCCAGCTATGTTTAGTCGAGTGCATAACTATTTTTTCTAGTTGTGCGCATGTTCAGGTTGACACCAGCATTGGTCCGCACGAGAGTGGGACGTATATATATATATATGTAGTTGCGCCTTGCTCAGGCTCTTCGTTTGTTATGCTACTAGGAGGCTATGCAAGTCAAGTCCTATACATGCATGCCGTTTCAATTCGACCAAAAATGCAACAAGAATATCCCTCCGATCCGCAGCCAAAACCAGCGTGTTCGATCACTGTGTCTGAGCCATATGGCTGGATTTTAACCCTGGTCGAGCTGCTCAGCTGTTGGAATGGGCTTGAAATGGATGCTGCATATATGGTGTCTATGTGCTTGCTTTCGGTCGTGATGTTTTGGGTTCTTGATCCAACGAGTATGTAGATCGTCTATGTGCTTGGGTGCTGCCGTTCCGGAGCTCGGGCGGGCTCTGGCTGCCCGGGCTTGTCATCTGACATCGACAGCCCCTAGAACGCATCTGCGGCGTAGACGGTAGACCTCGCCGGCTCTGCCGCCGACGGCGCAGCACGTTGGACAGGACCTCGACCCGCCGCCGCCCGAGGCAAAGTTTGGGGAATGGGGAGCCGGACCGGCCGGAGTAGGTCAAGCCATGACGGCGTCGTCTCTCAGCCCCACCGTACCGCAACTGCAAGCTGGTGTTCCATGGGCATCGGCCACCGGGAACAATGGTACGGAGGCGTCAAAGTCGGTGTCTGACTTGGTCGTTGCAAGTGCGGGGAGCTGGCCGGGTGCATCGCGCGACGATGGCGAGCGGCGGAGCTGGATGACGCCAGGGCCCCCCTATATATGACCGGCGCTTGCTTTGGCTCATGGATGCATCATCTTATCTACTACCTTTGGCTCTATGACTAAATTCTTGTGCATGCATGTGTATCTTCTTATCGGCTCTAACTATGTTTAGTCAAGTGCATGGCTGTCTTCTGGTTGTGCAGATGTTCAGCTCCAGACATTAGTGCCTTGGTCGGACGAGAGCCGGTCATAGTTCATTCATGGCAGGCTATTCGATCAGGGCAAGTTCTCTACATAGAGTCCTTTAAATTCGGTCAAATGCAACAAAGAAGATGCCACTCCGTAACACAAAACTTCCAGTGTTCCCCGTGCTTGCATGTGTCCGATCCACGGCTTGATTTTAACCTTAATAGAGCCGCTCAGCTGTTCCAATGAACTTGGAGTTAATCTGGCTATCCCATCTTCTGCACACTCCTGGATGAACGAAATGGAATTTATTGTCTATGTGCTTACTTCGGTCGTGATGCACCAGGTTCTTGATCAATCCAGTTTGTAGATTTGTTGTCCAAACCTAGTTGATGAAAAATCCAGTGCACCATAACCGAGCCAGCACATATATTGATAGAAACTTTCGATTCATCCGTGAGCATGCAAAGAGGGGCCAGATTGACGTCAAGTTCATCAAAACAGATGAGAGGCTCATGGTATCTTCACCAAGCCATCTATTTGGTCACATCAAGGGTTTCCCAAATCTTCTCCCAAGGTTGGTTTCACCAACATCAAGTAAGCTAGCATAGCACGGCATAGGAGTGTTTTGTTGAATAATTCTTGAGTTTATTTGGTCGTATGGCCATTGTCATTTTTTGGTGCTTATCGACGTCCGCTTTGTTCAGGAGCAGGTTATAGTTGCGTCACACATTGGCCTTTTTTTTGGCGCAAGTCTGGGAGGCTTCTAGTGTTCCTCACATTCTTATATGTCAGGAACTGAATTGAACAACCACGTCAGATACACAGATAAAAGCTTCTAGAGATGAGGTCGTTGGCGGTCTCTGCAGAGTCAGACAAGAATCCAAGATCCTAAATCCCTCATGCTTTTCTGGTGTGCTGAAGTGATCTAAACATGGGTTATTATTTTCCCATAATAAAAGTTTTAAAAGTTGTTTCAACTAAAGTTAATTTTAAAGGTTATATCAACAAGCTGTGGAATTCAAACCTGTCACCGATGAAGTACTGGCTCAAGCTCTCTCTATATGCACTCCCAAATTGTTCCCTTTGACTAATTCCTCCAACGGTTACCTTCAGCTAACTTCAGTTTAACTTACAGGGAAACTCAATATTTCTCCCAATCAACACTTTCTGGATCAAGATTGTATCCGTTAGTAGTACTATGAGCTGGAGCTCTCAAAATGTTATTAGGCTGTATCATCCCTCCACATGATGTTGTTACTTCATATCATGCTGGTTGGGTGCCGCAGCTATATACCAGAGTCTGACGTGGTTGTCGCTGCGGCAGTCGCCACCCGCAAGCATGGCGTCCACTCCCGGCCCCCTCTGCCTCCGGCCTCCGACAGAGAAGGCATCCGCCGCCGCCACAAATCGTACGTCGCCGGAGGAACAAGGATGACATGTCATGTCGTTCACACAGCTAGCTCGCGCCCAGCACAAGGACATGCGTCGGCCTCTAGGAGCAAGCATGCGGTGGGAACACGGCGGCGCTCTGGCGCCAACCCAGGTCGGGCGGGGGTGGACGGTATTTCATTTACCGTCCACCCCCTGGGTCCCTGGACGCCGTTGGATCGGCCACGTGCGGTACAGATTCGACATAGCCGGTGGCTGACTTGGTCGTATTCACCCGTCCGGCGACTTTCAAGTTCCAACTCGGGGACGCCGCTGATCGACGCACTTGCGCTGTTCCAGGACGTCGCCATGGATGAGCCTGCGTGCCCGGCGCCCCAGAGCGCGACAGGGACGCTCGCCGTGGAGCAGCGCCCCGGCCGGGTGCTGGAAGCCGGCGTGTCCGAACTCCGACGACGCCCTTGGCCGCGGTGGGGCTGAGACACGACGCCATCACGGCCGGCCTCACGGGGGTGATGACGCTCAGCGTTTATTGAGCTCAAATGCACCTCTGAATTCTCATCTCATGGAGGCATGCATGGATCCGACCGATCTGATATGAAATATGATCCTCTCTTGAACGTAATGGGAAGCTTAGCTCATTGTCAGTCTTTTAACATGCTGCTATCATTCAGATAGACGATTTAATTACTGCTGAAAAGCTACCTCCTTATCTGACCGCAAAATTTATTTTCTACTGCTAGTCTGGAGCCGGTCTCCGACTCTCCGTCTTACCATTTTATTGTCATTCAATTTCTGTACGAATAGTATACCGTTGAGATTTTTTGCTTTTTACTATAATATATGTTGAGATTTAAAGTTCCACGGTAAAGAAAAGAATCCAGCAGTTTGCACTTTGCAGGGTGTTTGACGCTCGCTGCTTGGCTGAAGCTACGACCCATCATTCACATTTACCACGATTCAGAATGATCTGCTCTGTCACATGCATGATTACTACTTGTTCCTGATTAGCACTCTCCGACAGTCCGACAGATCACAACTTTCAGACTTTGACACGCAGTTCTGCATTGGATCCAGCATTCAGGTTTGCTGGCTCCTCTTGAGCAGATCACATGGAGAACAAGAGCGTTGCGACTTGAATTAATCCATGGTTTCTCGGAAGCTCAGCAATACTATAGTGGTTTCTGTTTGGTTTGGTTTTCAACTTTTTATGCGCCGGCCTAACAACGGTTGAAGAAGCAGAAGCATATGAGCCGTCGACATTCCATCAGACGACGCCATAGGACATTCACCGAGTCCCGACCAATACGCCGATCCGAGATCCCCACCCAAACACACCACCAGTGTTCAGGCCCTGTGCGAGGCTGGCTGAAGGCAGCTGTTGAGCTGATGGAAGGTCCATTCGCCCCTCGAGCTGTATAGCTGCCTGCCATGAACGCTCACCAACTTTGCCATGGAGATAGCCAAGACGCTGAATGCAAGCATGATTACTGCAAACGTACATGGCGCAGCTCGAACCAGCGCGGCAATGGGCAATGGCGAGGCTCCATCACCATCAGGGCCTTACTTTGTTTCCCGCCAGTGACCTAGTTCTCGGCTGCTGCAACTGCAAGCGGGTGTTCCATGGGCGTCGGCCGGCCACCGGGAACAATGGTACGGCGGCGCCCTGGCGAGCCGAGGCGCCAAGCAGAGCAATCGAGGCCCCGCGCCCAGGTCGGGGGTGGACGATCCACCCCTTGGGTCCCTCGACGCCGTACGATCGCGTATCCGCGGCCAGGATTCGACATAGCTGGGTCTCTGACTTGGTCGTTTCCGGACTCGGGAGCCGGGCGGGGGTCGGGTGCATGCTGGCCGCTCGACGGCGGCCATGCTGCTCGAGGACGCCGGCTGCCTCGCCGGCGGCAAGGCCCCACGGCCGGCGTCCACGCGCCCCACTATGACGCTGCAAGCCGAAGCATTTGCAACGGTGAGCCAAAGTACGGCAATGGCTTGCGGAGTTTCGTCATCAGGAGTGCTCTGCTCTTCTCTTCTCTTCTCCGATCGAGCTGAACGCGAGTTGCTCCAGCAACCATTGTATCAGGAGCAAATTAAACACCGCGCGCGTGTCACTTCGTTCGCTGGCGCCATTGTACCAGGATCGGAGTTATGGACGAACGTGTGCCACGGGACGGCCGGCGTCAGCGAGATGGTACTTTGATGCGTCGGTGCCGTCCCGTTGGCGCTCCCGTGTGCCTCTCTGGTGGCGAGGATAATGTCTGTAGATGATCGAGGTAGACCATCAAAAAGGTTGCTGACGCCGTAGTCAGTACCCAACTAGCTGCAACGTTCATCGGATTTCACGTCGGTATAATATGATACTTGTGTAGTGCAATAACTGATGCTATCTTAGCCCTGATCAAAACATTTAACGAACCGCACGAGACGATGTGTGTTTCACAAGAACTAGAAATAATTAAATCACTCACTGGTGGTATTGGTATAGATCGAGCAGAAAGGAATTGGTGGAGCTGCTGGAAGTTAGCAATTCCTTGAGATCACATATTCTTAGATTTATTCTAGGAATTTACAACATATTTTTTCAGCGGCGCGATGTGCTTGTAGTGACTTTAGCAATCTCAAGATCTGAGATTCGGAGGTTCTTATAAAGATAAGATTGGTCATCTGATGAGTGGTATACAGTGTGTGTATGTGAGCCTACCGTGATGATTTGCAAATAAAACGAAGTACCTAGGCTCAAATTTAATACCTGTCGTCTGGTTAGAAATTCCTTTACATCCTGATACTTACAGACGACTGAAGAAAAGGGTGTAATGCAAAATATATCCAGCATCAGCTGGTTTTATATATGATAATAGAACTAATAATCTCCCACTCTGCATCAACCAGAGCAACAAGAACATATGCATATAGGCATTCTACTGCAGGTGGATCATATATATGCATGTACTGTGTCTTATGAGTCTATGCTGATGAGGATCGCCTCGTCCCTTGTACCTGATGAGCGTGACAGCCCTCCAGCTGGGTACATCCAACCGAATGGAAAAACCGGGTCAGGAATGTCCAAATTCCCTTCCAGCATGTTCACCACCATGCTCATCGTCGGCCTCGCCTCCGGCTGCTCCTGCACGCACAAGAAGCTGGGGATTATTTACATGCTATCGTAATAGCATTTGTCAATCCAGCAATTCTCTCCATAGACTGTGATCAATTCAGGGCACCCCAATTATCGTCTTTCCTCACAAATTTTGTTCTCAGTTTCAAGCATGATATTATCTTGTTTCTTACTATTTATGTACCAAAAATTATACCATTCATGGACAACTAGTTTCTAGACCATACTAAATTGAATTGGTCACCAATCTTATCTGGTTTATGCCAAGCTGAATACAAATAACATGCATCTAAACCACTCATTCAGATGAACTTTCGAGGTGAAGGCGTTTGGGAATAGTATGTCATCTGAATAGTTGTCACATGCATAGCATTGCATGTCACTAGCTGAGTAGTTTTAGTGTGTGGGGATCCTAGGGGGGAATGCATGGATTTCGTGGAAATATAATCCATTTGTATATGGTGGTTTCAATGAGATATTCTTTTCATAAAATGAACTGTTCACGAAAGAGTAAATTGCACGGGGGGTATCTAAACTATTTGACGGATAACAGATAGGTACTCATACTATAAAACGTAACATATAGGTACTCAATCTATAATTTCCTCCCTCCAGCGGTACAAACTTGGCCACGCATGCGCTAGCGTCCTACGTGGATGTGCCAAGGTGGCCTAGTGGACTCAGGTGACGTGGGACTTTTCTAAAACCCCCCTGTCCATTTGTCTCTCTCTCTCTCTCCTCAGTCCTTCTTCTCCTCCGTCAACTTCTTCCCTTCCCTGCCCAGTTCCGCCGCCGCCGCTCAGAGGCCGTCACCGCGCTGCAGCCCCTCGCGACTCCTCGCCGCCGGCCGCGCTTGTCGCCCGTCGCCACGGGGAGCCGCACCCATGTGGCGCCGGAGCCGCCGCCGCCCCGCTCGGAGTCTGCCACCCCGCTCCCGCTCCCGCTCCTGACGACGACGGCTTCGAGCTCGCCACGGCGGCGGTGCACGGAAGCTCCCATCGCGGCCTCCCCCACCGTGGCGGCCTCCCCAACCTCCCCCAGCGCGGCGCACCGTCGCCGAGATCCTCCTCCGCCTCGACCTCCTCCTCGCCCAGCCCCGCTGCCGCCGCCGCTTCCTCCTCGCCCGCTCCCACGCCGGCGGGGTCACCACCATGGCCGCGGCCGCTCCTCGCCCTCTCCCGACGCCGGCAATGGCCTGCGGCTGCTCGTGCCTCGCCGCCGGACCCTCCCCTTCCCCGGCCACACGGCGTAGGGCGGCGGCGCACGGAGAGGGCGGCGGCACGGGCGGCCGGCTCACGGCGGCGTGGGCAAGCTCTCCGCCGCCACGGGGCCGCTGCGCCGGGAGCGGTGAGAGACCGGGGAAAGGGAAGGAGGACTGAGGAGAGAGAGACAAATAAGCAGGGGCGTTTTCATAAAAAAAGCCCAGGGGCTGTAGCGTGCATGGCCATGTGGCACGTCCACGTAGGACGCTGGCGCATGCGTGGCCAAGCTTGTACCGTTGGAGGGGGAAAATTATAGATCAAGTACCTAGATGTTACGTTTTATAGTATGAGTACCTATCTGTTATCCGTCAAATAGTTTAGGTACCCCCAGTGCAATTTACTCTTTATATTACACCATGGTTCATGTTGGTTATGAGATACTACTGCTCCAACAATTAACATCACCATTTTGGAGACACGGGGATGTGGTGATTCTTATATTATTGAAGACTGCACTATGACAGCAGCAGGATGATAGGGAAGGAGAATGATTGATACAAAGCAATGAGTTACATAAAGAGTAAAACACATCGGATCCGCAAGGTGAATTGAAATGATGGCAATCATACAGGTCTCTGTTTCTGATTTATATTCTAGTTTTTGCACCATGCATAATATTTGAGACAATAGTATTACTGTTGATATCAACATGTTGCAATCTAAAGCTCTACACTGCATCTAACTACTGCGCTGTGAGTTACATGAAAAACTGGAAACGGGTGATAAACATATGGTTTAGAAGTTCGGTGCTGCACTGTGCAGAAAGGTTTTAGAAAACTGTGACGTATGAATTCAGGAGATCATGATTTGCATGCTTATAAGATTCAAATTAGTAGCGAACTTACAGGTCTAAGCAGCGGTAGTAATTTACTCCACCAGCAAATCCAGTTTTTGCATACACACTTGCAAGGTAACTGACATCTTCTTCGGAGAGCCAAGAAGGGAGTTTTATTTCATTTTTGTATGCCTGCATTTTTCGAAGGTTCATAGCAGAAGAACCTGTGGTTTGAACAGTCAATGCCAATCTGAAGAAACTCTTCAAGTCAAAAGCACCGAATTCTGCTTCAACTCCAGGTTCCTGCCAATCAGTGTGACGCTTCGAAGGTTAGTTTTCAAAATCAGCATCACTTGTCTGAATTTTTTTTTTAAAAATAAATCACTCATCTGACTCTTTAGGCTCAAAATTTGGAAGTTAAAAAAAACAGATAGAATCCCAAGTGACACCCTTCATTTTTTTTGCGAAAGCATACTACAGTACACCTTTGGAAGATTGAATGATGGGAGACTTCAACGCATTAACCCAGAATTTCTGCATAGTCGTTTCCATGGGTGCCTTATCTATACCACTAACGCATCAAGATGAGCACACATGAGAACACCACTTTGGGGTCGGGCTTGGACTCTTTGGAGCATCAAGTAGTCTGTATCAGATTCAATAAATCCGCACAATGAGGCCGGCTGAACTTGACAGTGGCATGTGCATTCAGATCACAACTGGGGAATATCATATCTTTTCCCCCTTCTGTAAACAAACCATATGGCAGATTCGTCGTACCAGAATTACAATAAGAAATGGCACTGCAATGTCATCTGATCCCACATCAGTGGAAACATAAGGAGCATACCAAAAAAAAACGCATGAATACTAATCATGTTCAAACATATGCTCCAATTCAAACAAATTGCCAATCAATCTGTTGATGCCAAACATTTGCAGAAGCAACCCAGTTACTGATTTGGTGGCAGCGAGACATCCATAAGGGAATAGGAAGACAGTCCGACAGATCACAACTTTCAGACTTTGACACGCAGTTCTGCATTGGATCCAGCATTCAGGTTTGCTGGCTCCTCTTGAGCAGATCACATGGAGAACAAGAGCGTTGCGACTTGAATTAATCCATGGTTTCTCGGAAGCTCAGCAATACTATAGTGGTTTCTGTTTGGTTTGGTTTTCAACTTTTTATGCGCCGGCCTAACAACGGTTGAAGAAGCAGAAGCATATGAGCCGTCGACATTCCATCAGACGACGCCATAGGACATTCACCGAGTCCCGACCAATACGCCGATCCGAGATCCCCACCCAAACACACCACCAGTGTTCAGGCCCTGTGCGAGGCTGGCTGAAGGCAGCTGTTGAGCTGATGGAAGGTCCATTCGCCCCTCGAGCTGTATAGCTGCCTGCCATGAACGCTCACCAACTTTGCCATGGAGATAGCCAAGACGCTGAATGCAAGCATGATTACTGCAAACGTACATGGCGCAGCTCGAACCAGCGCGGCAATGGGCAATGGCGAGGCTCCATCACCATCAGGGCCTTACTTTGTTTCCCGCCAGTGACCTAGTTCTCGGCTGCTGCAACTGCAAGCGGGTGTTCCATGGGCGTCGGCCGGCCACCGGGAACAATGGTACGGCGGCGCCCTGGCGAGCCGAGGCGCCAAGCAGAGCAATCGAGGCCCCGCGCCCAGGTCGGGGGTGGACGATCCACCCCTTGGGTCCCTCGACGCCGTACGATCGCGTATCCGCGGCCAGGATTCGACATAGCTGGGTCTCTGACTTGGTCGTTTCCGGACTCGGGAGCCGGGCGGGGGTCGGGTGCATGCTGGCCGCTCGACGGCGGCCATGCTGCTCGAGGACGCCGGCTGCCTCGCCGGCGGCAAGGCCCCACGGCCGGCGTCCACGCGCCCCACTATGACGCTGCAAGCCGAAGCATTTGCAACGGTGAGCCAAAGTACGGCAATGGCTTGCGGAGTTTCGTCATCAGGAGTGCTCTGCTCTTCTCTTCTCTTCTCCGATCGAGCTGAACGCGAGTTGCTCCAGCAACCATTGTATCAGGAGCAAATTAAACACCGCGCGCGTGTCACTTCGTTCGCTGGCGCCATTGTACCAGGATCGGAGTTATGGACGAACGTGTGCCACGGGACGGCCGGCGTCAGCGAGATGGTACTTTGATGCGTCGGTGCCGTCCCGTTGGCGCTCCCGTGTGCCTCTCTGGTGGCGAGGATAATGTCTGTAGATGATCGAGGTAGACCATCAAAAAGGTTGCTGACGCCGTAGTCAGTACCCAACTAGCTGCAACGTTCATCGGATTTCACGTCGGTATAATATGATACTTGTGTAGTGCAATAACTGATGCTATCTTAGCCCTGATCAAAACATTTAACGAACCGCACGAGACGATGTGTGTTTCACAAGAACTAGAAATAATTAAATCACTCACTGGTGGTATTGGTATAGATCGAGCAGAAAGGAATTGGTGGAGCTGCTGGAAGTTAGCAATTCCTTGAGATCACATATTCTTAGATTTATTCTAGGAATTTACAACATATTTTTTCAGCGGCGCGATGTGCTTGTAGTGACTTTAGCAATCTCAAGATCTGAGATTCGGAGGTTCTTATAAAGATAAGATTGGTCATCTGATGAGTGGTATACAGTGTGTGTATGTGAGCCTACCGTGATGATTTGCAAATAAAACGAAGTACCTAGGCTCAAATTTAATACCTGTCGTCTGGTTAGAAATTCCTTTACATCCTGATACTTACAGACGACTGAAGAAAAGGGTGTAATGCAAAATATATCCAGCATCAGCTGGTTTTATATATGATAATAGAACTAATAATCTCCCACTCTGCATCAACCAGAGCAACAAGAACATATGCATATAGGCATTCTACTGCAGGTGGATCATATATATGCATGTACTGTGTCTTATGAGTCTATGCTGATGAGGATCGCCTCGTCCCTTGTACCTGATGAGCGTGACAGCCCTCCAGCTGGGTACATCCAACCGAATGGAAAAACCGGGTCAGGAATGTCCAAATTCCCTTCCAGCATGTTCACCACCATGCTCATCGTCGGCCTCGCCTCCGGCTGCTCCTGCACGCACAAGAACGCCACCTTGCACATCCTCTCCACCGTCTCCTCCCACCGGTCCTCCTCTGCCGCCGCAGCCGCCATGGACGGCGAATGGCATTCCTTCACGAGCTCCATCAGCTCGCCGCGCTCATACCTCTTCCATGCCAGCAACGGCAGCCACCTGTAGTCCTCCCGCGCTTCGTCGTTGTCCGTGTTCTTCCTCCGGCCGACGACCTCGAACAGGAGCATGCCGAAGCTGTACACGTCGCACTTCTCCGTGACCGGCACCATCCCCTTGTGGATCACCTCCGGCGCCATGTACCCAGGGGTGCCCGGCGATCCGTGCACGGAGGCGTGCGTCGCCGCCTGGCTGAGCAGCTGCGCGATGCCGAAGTCGGTGATCTTCGGGTTCAGGAACTCATCGAGCAGGACGTTGCTGGCCTTGACGTCGTAGTGGATGATCTTCTTCTGGCACTCCTCGTGGAGGTAGCGGAGGCCCCTCGCGACGCCGGAGGCCACGGCGAGCAGCGCGCCGGCGCCGACGACGTGCCGCCGGTCGAAGAGGTACCTGTCGAGCGAGCGCTTCGCCATGAGCTCGTACACGAGCGCGTGCACGCCGCCGTCGAAGCAGAAGCCGATGAGCCGGATGAGGTTGGCGTGGTTGGTCCGCCAGAGCGTGCCGACCTCCGCCATGAACTGCTGCTCCGTGACCTCCTCGTCCATGTGGCCGTGCGCGAGCTGCTGCGGCGTGAACCGGATGGGCTTCTCGCGGGCGATCTCGTTGAGGAAGTTCTCGAGTCCGGCAACGACGGCGTCAGCTCCGCCGTGTCGCCGGCGGTGGTCTTTACGTTGATGGACACGGGAGGCCGTGCTTCGTCAAGTATCTGTAGACGACGTAGACCATCAAGAAGGTTGCTCCCAGACCTAGTATTCCAAGAACTGCACCGCACCAGACACCGGATTATTATTGGTTATTTTGTGCCCAAGCTGGCTGTAACTTACAGTCCACCTCCTCCTCTCTCTCCTCTTCTCTCACCTCCACCTCACCATTTAGCCTTCTTGCAGCCTGCCATTTAGATCATACCATCAGCAAGATGACCCTTCCTCTTGTTGCCTTTCTTAAACCTTTCAAACATTCTTGGAAATCTGTTTTCTCTTGGGCGACCTGCTACATTCCGCACTGTAGGAGCCCGAATGTTGCGTATGTCAGCATCACTCATGTAAGCACTTGATCCAGCAGCTCCATATGTATTTCCACTACCACTACCACCTTCACCCTCATATCCAGAATCTCCATCTTCACTACCTGATGCCGAAGAGTATCCAGATGTTAATTGTTCTCTAAATGCTTGTTCCGCTCATCCCTTGCACGCTGAATTTCTTTCTTGGCATTGCTGAGGTAACTCATAAGGATTTCAGATGCCTCAACATTTTAATGCTCCAAAAAGAATAGCTACTCGCCGGATCTACAGGAAGTCAGACAACATTTTAATTGGGTTACTTGCTACCCATGCAGATGATGAAACAACATGCTCACAAGTATGAAATGAACAAAATCCTCTCTTTAGACAGTGGGACATCATTTTAATTTAATTGGGTTGCTCATGACCCAGGCAGATGTAAAATAAACAAACTAACTGTAAAATGATAATGAAGTAAAGAAGCAGATCAGCTTTGCTATAATTAGCCCTCCAGATACCTGTGTGTGATGAAGTAAAGAAGCAGCAAGCTAGCTAGCAGAAACAAATTACCATAATCCCAGGGGAAGAGGAGTGGATGATGTCAGGCTTGAATCTTGAAAATTCTCCGATGATTCGAGGGCTCAACGCCAGGGAGAGTGGAAAAGGAACGCGACGCAGGCGGCAGCGGGATGGAAAAGAAGGAGTGGCGCGAGCCGGTGGGGGAATGAGAAAGAAGGAGCGGCGGCGGCGCCAGGGAGAGGGAAGAGGGAGCGGCGGCCGAAGAGATAGGGCGGAGGCGCAGATGCTGCACGGTGATGCCAACGGCGAAGGAGCCGCAGGCGAACCGCGTGACCTGGAGCAACATCAGCTCGTCGGCGGCGGCGCCATTGCCGCCGGTGCTCCGGTGCAGGCTCCTCAGGACGACGGGTGTCGCCCGGTTCAGCGGCAGGATGCTGGGGATTGCGACGTCGGCGGCGGCCTCGACGAGTCGGCGACGGAAACGGAGGCGGAGGGAACGGACGAGTCGGAGGGAAAGAGAGAGGCGGAGGCGGAGAGGGGAGGCGAGCTTGGGTGGGGGAAGAGAGGCGGAGGCGAAGAGAGGGCCTCAGCCGAGGGCGGAGGCGCAGCTCGCGTGCCTGGCGGGTCAACGAGGGAACAGGGCCAGGCAGATGTAGCACGAATGTTAAAGCAGAATGGACGGTGCGGGATAAGGTGAGTGCCCACACATGGTTGTGGAGTTGCTCATCCGCTCGGCTTCACCTTCCACCACGACGCTCCGGCGCGCGGCAGCGTGCGTGGCGTCCGTGCCAGCAAGAGCGTCCGGCCAGCGTTCCTCAGACTCCCTCACGTTCTCCATAAACTGCCGCCGCACTCCAAACAGCACGGCGTACGCGAGGGCATCCGTTCACGTGCACTGCCGCCGCGCGTCCTGCGTTCCCATGAGTCCGTCGCATTCTCCATCCACCGCCGCCGCCGCCACGCGTGCTACGGATGAGCGCTCGCCGCGCGTGGACATATACGCAGCCAGTGCCACGGCACCCATCCCCTCGTCGACGGGAGCTGTTCGCCTATGTACGTCTGCATGTCAGGACGCCCCTCCCTCTCCACTGCCCTCCTCCTCCTGTTGCATGCGGCGGCGGCGGCACCGCGCCGCCGTGCCGTCCAGCACCTTCGGCGGCTTCGGCTCTACGAGCGCACCAGGTGCGGCATATATGCCATGTCACCACCTTCGGCTTCATCATGCACAACGACGAAGATGCACAGGCGCGCAAAGCGGCCGCATTCGCTCGTGTACGTTCACCGTCGTCCAGCACCGCGCGTCCGACATGCATGGCACTCCACTGCCCCAGGGCACGGCACTGCCCGCGCATCGCGGACATGCAGAAAGAGGCTACGGTAGGTTCTTGGTCCTGAAGCCAGCGGCGGCGGTCGGCGCTCTCTCGTCTCGTCTTTGCGGGCAGGCGCTCTTCCTCCTCGCACCCTCCCAGCTTCCCGACCGGTGGGCGGGTGGCCATGGCCACTGGACGCGAAGTTCGGATCGTGCCGACCAGCACGGCAACCAGGTGTGCGGCGGCCTTTGACGCAGTGTTCTCGCTGCTGGTTAGTCCCCGCCAGAGCGTGCCGACCTCCGCCATGAACTGCTGCTCCGTGACCTCGCTGCCCATGCCCTCGTGCAGCACCTTCACGGCGATGTCGAGGCCGTTGGGGAGCATGCCCTTGTACACGGTGCCGTAGCCGCCGGCGCCGAGCTCGGCGCCGGGGGCCATGTGCTGCGTGTACCCGTCGAGCTGCTGCGGCATGAACCGGATGGGCTTCTCGCGGGCGATCTCGTTGAGGAAGTCCTCGATGGTGGTGCTCCGTATCGTCGAGTCCGGCAACGTCGGCGTCAGCTCCGCCGTGCCGTCGCCGGCGGTGGTGTTTACGTTGATGGACGGGAGGCCGTGCTTCGACAAGTATCTGTAGACGACGTAGACCATCAAGAAGGTTGCTCCCAGACTTAGTATTCCAAGAACTGCACCGCATGCACCGGACACCGCGATTATATATATTATTACATATATAAAGAAAAAAAAACGTACGTAAACCAGGATTGTGCGTGTTGATTGGAACCAAAATAGAAGAACATGGAAATAGCTGAGATTGTAATATAATCATGCACCGTACCTATGGCATATGTCATAAAGGAGCTAATTGGATTCGACATTGCATGCAGTTCGTCGGAAATAAACGTTGTTGATGAGGCTACTTTTTTACGTAAAAATGAAATGCAGCGTAGATCCCCATGCGCTGCTCCACTTTTATACAATATGCAAGGGGGTCCACCGCGCGTGGTACGGTTTACGTGTAAGCACGCTATATGTTACCGCATATTGATGAAAAAGAACGTTTCAGCGTATGACATGCAGTACGTGTCCGTCTGGATGCGACGACCCTTGAATTTGCTGCACACACACACACACACACACACACATATATATATATATATATATATATATATATATATATATATATATATATATATATATATATATATATATATATATATATATATATATATATATATATATATATATATATATATATATATATATATATATATATATATATATATATATATATATATATATATATATATATATATATATATATATATATATATATATATATATATATATATATATATATATATATATATATATATATATATATATATATATATATATATATATATATATATATATATATATATATATATATATATATATATATATATATATATATATATATATATATATATATATATATATATATATATATATATATATATATATATATATATATATATATATATATATATATATATATATATATATATATATATATATATATATATATATATATATATATATATATATATATATATATATATATATATATATATATATATATATATATATATATATATATATAAAGAGGGAGCGGCGGCCGAAGAGATAGGGCGGAGGCGCAGATGCTGCACGGTGATGCCAACGGCGAAGGAGCCGCAGGCGAACCGCGTGACCTGGAGCAACATCAGCTCGTCGGCGGCGGCGCCATTGCCGCCGGTGCTCCGGTGCAGGCTCCTCAGGACGACGGGTGTCGCCCGGTTCAGCGGCAGGATGCTGGGGATTGCGACGTCGGCGGCGGCCTCGACGAGTCGGCGACGGAAACGGAGGCGGAGGGAACGGACGAGTCGGAGGGAAAGAGAGAGGCGGAGGCGGAGAGGGGAGGCGAGCTTGGGTGGGGGAAGAGAGGCGGAGGCGAAGAGAGGGCCTCAGCCGAGGGCGGAGGCGCAGCTCGCGTGCCTGGCGGGTCAACGAGGGAACAGGGCCAGGCAGATGTAGCACGAATGTTAAAGCAGAATGGACGGTGCGGGATAAGGTGAGTGCCCACACATGGTTGTGGAGTTGCTCATCCGCTCGGCTTCACCTTCCACCACGACGCTCCGGCGCGCGGCAGCGTGCGTGGCGTCCGTGCCAGCAAGAGCGTCCGGCCAGCGTTCCTCAGACTCCCTCACGTTCTCCATAAACTGCCGCCGCACTCCAAACAGCACGGCGTACGCGAGGGCATCCGTTCACGTGCACTGCCGCCGCGCGTCCTGCGTTCCCATGAGTCCGTCGCATTCTCCATCCACCGCCGCCGCCGCCACGCGTGCTACGGATGAGCGCTCGCCGCGCGTGGACATATACGCAGCCAGTGCCACGGCACCCATCCCCTCGTCGACGGGAGCTGTTCGCCTATGTACGTCTGCATGTCAGGACGCCCCTCCCTCTCCACTGCCCTCCTCCTCCTGTTGCATGCGGCGGCGGCGGCACCGCGCCGCCGTGCCGTCCAGCACCTTCGGCGGCTTCGGCTCTACGAGCGCACCAGGTGCGGCATATATGCCATGTCACCACCTTCGGCTTCATCATGCACAACGACGAAGATGCACAGGCGCGCAAAGCGGCCGCATTCGCTCGTGTACGTTCACCGTCGTCCAGCACCGCGCGTCCGACATGCATGGCACTCCACTGCCCCAGGGCACGGCACTGCCCGCGCATCGCGGACATGCAGAAAGAGGCTACGGTAGGTTCTTGGTCCTGAAGCCAGCGGCGGCGGTCGGCGCTCTCTCGTCTCGTCTTTGCGGGCAGGCGCTCTTCCTCCTCGCACCCTCCCAGCTTCCCGACCGGTGGGCGGGTGGCCATGGCCACTGGACGCGAAGTTCGGATCGTGCCGACCAGCACGGCAACCAGGTGTGCGGCGGCCTTTGACGCAGTGTTCTCGCTGCTGGTTAGTCCGTCTCTAGAAGGCCAGTGTGCTTGCTCTTGCCTAGGCGCGCGTATAAGATACTCCCTCCGGTTTGGTAAAGGAAGTCGTTTATGACAGCGACACGGTGACCAAAGCACAACTTTGACTTCTCTTTTCTATAAAATTATTTCTTAAAAAGTTATATGTATATATTTTTATGAAAGTAATTTTCAAGACCAATCTATTTATATAATTTTCACATTTCCAAACTCAACGATTTAAA
>OAMR01000022.1:4061900-4094517 GCA_900205405.1 Echinochloa crus-galli | reverse complement strand
TCAGCTGTGATACATGGAACACATCATCTGTTCCTACGAGGTCTACGATCAACACAATACAACAATAAGAAAACAGTACATCAAACATTCTTAACAGACTAAAACAAGCATCTAAAACTAACAAGCTCGAAAAGACGAACGCTTGGACACCAAGAACGCTAAAAACGGAGCTAAGACGGAAAAGATATGGCCAAAACAAGTTTTAGGGACTTGTTGGCAAGGTTTTAGGATTTCCAGGGGCTTAACTGCGAAAACTAGGGGCTAAAATATAAATACGTATTAAACCCGAGGGCTAACACGTAAAAAGACAGGGGCTGGGCTTCAGGATAAAATAACAGAGAAGTTTAGGGGGTTAAACGATAAAAACAGGACCTGTTGGTAAGGATTCTTTATGGTGGAAGGACCGGCTTGCAATATATAAAGAGCTGGGGTTCCTTTGTGCAAAAGTGCCGGCGCTGACCGTTTTCTCGGCCGGTTGACTCGGGCGACCGCGATTGAGGGCCGTTAGATGCAGATCGGACGGTCGACAGCGAAGGGGCGGGTCGGGCGGCGGCGGAAACGCCGGCGTGCGGCGGTTAAAAAAGATATATTATTTGGCAACCGATTGAAACAGAAGTTTATGGAATTAGATTGAGATTTGGTAACAGGATTCCGCATTATAAAAACAATTTAAATTCATTTTTCAACCAAAACACGATGCAAGTCAGCATGAATGCAGCAATTCACTTGTCATGCTATAAAATTATTTAAATGATGTTTAAGTACTTTTAGACTCAAATTAATTGATAATTTGATTGTGTCCTTAGAAAATTAAATCTAGCCATGTTGCTATGATTTATTTGTGATGGAATTTTAGGGTGTTACAGTTTTTAAACAGTAACAATGCACCAAGACAACACGAAGGTAGTACTACAATTGTATCTAGCTAAGCACGTGTTCTTGTTTTATACACATTTCAACGTCATTGATAAGAAGCAA
This sequence comes from Echinochloa crus-galli, assembly GCA_900205405.1. Taxonomy (NCBI): domain Eukaryota; kingdom Viridiplantae; phylum Streptophyta; class Magnoliopsida; order Poales; family Poaceae; genus Echinochloa; species Echinochloa crus-galli. The sequence goes on along the minus strand of OAMR01000022.1, from coordinate 4,093,539 downwards.
AGAAGCAGTGTGGATTATTCACTTGCTACTTGTTTGTGTAATGGACATGGGGCAGCACACAATTTATACAGGATATATAAGGGACAGCCGGACAGTAACCAGAGACAATGTATATTAGACATCACAGGCAGTCATTGAGCATTTGTTAGATGTCTCTGCTTCAGGAAATATATATAAACAACGAAATAGTTAGTTTTAATGGACATGGGGCAGCACACAATTTATACAGGATATATAAGGGACAGCCGGACAGTAACCAGAGACAATGTATATTAGACATCACAGGCAGTCACTGAGCATTTGTTAGATGTCTCTGCTTCAGGAAATATATATAAACAACGAAATAGTTAGTTTTAATGGACATGGGGCAGCACACAATTTATACAGGATATATAAGGGACAGCCGGACAGTAACCAGAGACAATGTATATTAGACATCACAGGCAGTCACTGAGCATTTGTTAGATGTCTCTGCTTCAGGAAATATATATAAACAACGAAATAGTTAGTTTTAATGGACATGGGGCAGCACACAATTTATACAGGATATATAAGGGACAGCCGGACAGTAACCAGAGACAATGTATATTAGACATCACAGGCAGTCACTGAGCATTTGTTAGATGTCTCTGCTTCAGGAAATATATATAAACAACGAAATAGTTAGTTTTAATGGACATGGGGCAGCACACAATTTATACAGGATATATAAGGGACAGCCGGACAGTAACCAGAGACAATGTATATTAGACATCACAGGCAGTCACTGAGCATTTGTTAGATGTCTCTGCTTCAGGAAATATATATAAACAACGAAATAGTTAGTTTTAATGGACATGGGGCAGCACACAATTTATACAGGATATATAAGGGACAGCCGGACAGTAACCAGAGACAATGTATATTAGACATCACAGGCAGTCACTGAGCATTTGTTAGATGTCTCTGCTTCAGGAAATATATATAAACAACGAAATAGTTAGTTTTAATGGACATGGGGCAGCACACAATTTATACAGGATATATAAGGGACAGCCGGACAGTAACCAGAGACAATGTATATTAGACATCACAGGCAGTCACTGAGCATTTGTTAGATGTCTCTGCTTCAGGAAATATATATAAACAACGAAATAGTTAGTTTTAATGGACATGGGGCAGCACACAATTTATACAGGATATATAAGGGACAGCCGGACAGTAACCAGAGACAATGTATATTAGACATCACAGGCAGTCACTGAGCATTTGTTAGATGTCTCTGCTTCAGGAAATATATATAAACAACGAAATAGTTAGTTTTAATGGACATGGGGCAGCACACAATTTATACAGGATATATAAGGGACAGCCGGACAGTAACCAGAGACAATGTATATTAGACATCACAGGCAGTCACTGAGCATTTGTTAGATGTCTCTGCTTCAGGAAATATATATAAACAACGAAATAGTTAGTTTTAATGGACATGGGGCAGCACACAATTTATACAGGATATATAAGGGACAGCCGGACAGTAACCAGAGACAATGTATATTAGACATCACAGGCAGTCACTGAGCATTTGTTAGATGTCTCTGCTTCAGGAAATATATATAAACAACGAAATAGTTAGTTTTAATGGACATGGGGCAGCACACAATTTATACAGGATATATAAGGGACAGCCGGACAGTAACCAGAGACAATGTATATTAGACATCACAGGCAGTCACTGAGCATTTGTTAGATGTCTCTGCTTCAGGAAATATATATAAACAACGAAATAGTTAGTTTTAATGGACATGGGGCAGCACACAATTTATACAGGATATATAAGGGACAGCCGGACAGTAACCAGAGACAATGTATATTAGACATCACAGGCAGTCACTGAGCATTTGTTAGATGTCTCTGCTTCAGGAAATATATATAAACAACGAAATAGTTAGTTTTAATGGACATGGGGCAGCACACAATTTATACAGGATATATAAGGGACAGCCGGACAGTAACCAGAGACAATGTATATTAGACATCACAGGCAGTCACTGAGCATTTGTTAGATGTCTCTGCTTCAGGAAATATATATAAACAACGAAATAGTTAGTTTTAATGGACATGGGGCAGCACACAATTTATACAGGATATATAAGGGACAGCCGGACAGTAACCAGAGACAATGTATATTAGACATCACAGGCAGTCACTGAGCATTTGTTAGATGTCTCTGCTTCAGGAAATATATATAAACAACGAAATAGTTAGTTTTATCATCTGATATCTAGGAATGTGGATGTGCCCAAAACCTTGTAGTAGTAAACGAATAATTTTTAACAGATCAAGAAAAATAGTAACTGTGAAGATAATTCCAATTTATATAGGTTGCACTTAGTCCTATTGTTTTTAGATAATGGTACTTAGTCCTATTGTAGAACCTACCACTACCGGAACAAGTTAGGCACCGGTGCTTCCTATTGGCACCGGTTGGGAAGCCCACACTAGCTAAAAATATTTGCATATTTGCGTGTTGCAGGATTCAAACTCAAGACCTCTTGTCTCACGTGCACCCACCTAACCATCTCACCTACACAGCATATGTGATAGGATAGAAGATGCGCTCCTTTTGAAGTAGCATGTGACACCCTCGTTAGCCGAGTATCCTCGCGGTGCGCAAGCCGGGCTGTGGCGGTCGGCGCTCTCTTCTTCGTGGGCAGGCGCAGCTCTTCTTGCTTCCCTGGTCCCTTCCTAGCTCCCCGGCCGGTGGCCATGGCCGCTCAACGCCGGAATCAGGGGTGGATGGTATTTGGTTTACCGACCGGGTGGTCGGTAGTTCATTTACCGTCCAGCCGTCCAATCGGTATCTTGCGGCTGAGATTGGAAGCAAGGGAATCCGATTGGGGAGGCCGGTCGTTGCGCGCCATGGTCCGGATTCCGGAACTGCCGCACGCTGATGTCGCCGTCGCCGATAGGGATGGCCTCTGCGTTGTCGATGACATCGCCGACGGTCCAAGAAGGCATCCGCCGCCAGCATCGTACATTCGTACGTGAATCCAGGCCTCACCACCGGGCCGGGAGCATAACTCTCAAGAATAAGATCACGGATGAGACGGCGACCAAGCCTCCGCCAATCGGCCTGCACCATGTTCAGGAACAAGTGATGTACCTGCGTGCATCTTCAGATGATTCACCGGGTAAACCATAATGTTTCAGTCGCCTCAATCTTTTTCAAAGATGATCTGACGCACTGTATGATCGCCGTGTTATCCCGCCGGTCAACTTGCAGAGCCATAGCATTTTCGCATGCGGGTGGCAATGTCATTGCAGTATGTCAGAAAACAAACAACCGCATAAGCTGGAATCGATTATTAGATATGAGCATGGAACACCTGGTTTCTGCAATCCTAGTCTTAAGACTTGCCGGTCTGCTTCTGCCTTTCTGGCGTGTACTGATCTAACATGGATCTTATATTTTTCACAACGAAAAGTCCTCAATTCTGGGTCAAGAAGCTCTTTAAAAAAACTGTTTCTGAAATTCTTGTCTCACCTATGTGAAGATGCCTGAAGTCAGAATCTAACTTCTGACAAAGTAACGTCTGAAAAATGAGCTTGTTAAAAATGCCTGAAAAATTATCCCTGAGAGGCATACTAACTTGATCAGATCGTCCTTTTCCTGAACTTTTTCGTCTCTTGTAGTTTTGTAAAGGATCTGAAGGCAAATTAATTCGGCTCATTCGATATATCGATTCATTGATATGCAAAACAATCAGAAGAAAGCTGTACCAAAATTAAATTCGTGTATTTTACATAGCAGATTACATTTTTAATAGAAAGCAATACCCTTTCTGTTTTTTCTTGTCACACTAGTCCTCTATTTCTAATTGCGAATCATCAAGTTTCTTCTGCAAACGTCGTACTGAATAGCTTGAAGAACACGATATTTCTCCTCATTTAGACTTTCCTAAGTTACTATATATAGCTGGCACAAAGGGGGTTTGCATTGCTCAGAGCCTGCTCATGGATTGTATATGATGTACTACTTGTTCAACTAGATTTCTTTTTGGCGAATCACACCACAGACACATATGCTCACAATAAAGCACACACACTGACCCTGAATTGTTGAACTAGAAGTTTGATGCCCATTTCACACCTATCTATTCACCAGCGACGGAGCCAACGGGGGGGCTGGGGGGCGGGGGCCCTACCGCCGGAGCCACCATGGAAGCCCCCCCTTAGCTGGAGGTTGAAGATGAAGAGGGAAGGGGGGCTGGAGGAGGAAGGAGGAGGCAGCAGCCCCCCCATGGCTGCCATGCTGGCTTCGCCACTGCTATTCACCATCTTCTTACCTTCCTTTCCGAAAAAGTGGCATGCTCTTCTAGTCTTGTTACTTGCTGGTCATGTTGTTAAACCACACCATCCATGCATCATATCATTTCAAGAATAGTAACTACTGAATTATTGGGTTCACTGAAAGTTTGATCTTTGTCCCGATATATATATCCCCATGAGTCCCCCCACCACCACACACACCCACACCAGTCAGTCATCTTGAACTCTGGATCCATTTACTCTTTAAATAAACCTACATACAAATACACATTGAGATATTAGTGGAAGCTGCCATTGCTCATCATTTGGATGCTGCATAGTTAGCGTTTGTTTGTATACGGTGACAGTACATAATACAATTATTTGGCTTACCAACTCCAACGAGAATTTGGTGCACTTGTGCAATAACACATAATTTTGCAGCCATTACCATCATTTGAACTAGTGTATCGCTTTTGATTAATAAGAAATTATATCTAGAAAAGAAGAGAATTATATTGATTTTACTATAAATTGTTGGACTTGAGTGTAGATAGAATATACACTTGAGAAACTTTAAATATTACCTCCATTCTTTTTTATATGACGTTCGGACACAGAAAGTTAGCTTGTTTTCTTCTCGCTCTCATGTCTGAAACGACATACATATTCGACCGGAGGTAGTAATTTTGTAAATTGTTTTACCCTCCACCAATCAATCACCATCTTTATGTAAATATTTTTTTTTATTAGGATTGCATTCATTACCAGTTATGTAGCCAGGGTTGCAGCCCTTTTTAGAAAAGTTTAATTTCTAGTGCAATGGGAGGAGAAAATTTTAACAGGAAAGAACTGATAATTTCTAGTCGTGATGCATAGTACCTTTCGGTTTTCTTTCCTTGGAAGATTACTTGTGCAATGGGAAACACATTCTGCTGCAACAAAGAACTATATATTTTTCTTGTCTTCTTCAGAATGACAGGCAACTGCTATCCAGGTGCAGGTCGGCGCAATGGCAACACCAGCAGACTGCCATCAACGGTCCTCGCATCCCGTCGCCGCAGCGTTCAGGCTGCTGGTGGCTGCGACACGGATACTCCGTTGGGTGTTCGGTGTTCACCATGTCTTTCGGGAAAGCAAGAAATGTGAGACGAGAGTTTCTTCTTCTTCTGACGCTGGGGTCAGGGCAGGCTCGCAGAGACGGAGGGCACGACGACGCCGTGAACGTGTGTCCCCGGCGCGCACCAGCGCCGGGCGTGCGCGGCGGCGGCCAACGGCGGCTACGTCCGCACGTGCCCGTGGTGGCTAGACGCTGGCACAGCATTCCACCACGCCGATCGCGGAGAACACAACGCGCGCCGTCTGAAAGCAACAAGTTCAGCGCGGCGGCGGCGGCTCCACAGCGGCCCTCGCCCCGAACGTGCAACTAGCGTTCCGGGGATGCGGCGGCGCTTCGGCTCGCCGCGGCGTGCGGCGGAGGCGGCGTCTGCTGCCTGTGCCAGGGGCGGGAGCTGGGCGGTACTGAACTGACCAAGGGGTGGGTCCTGCCGGCCGTTGGATGGAGCGCGTGCGGCTCAGGATCCGGCGCGAGCTGCCAATCTGCCATCAGCGACTCGGTACTCGGTTGGTCATCTTCGTCAGGCACCAGCAGGAACGCGACGCGGCGGTGCCGGAGCTCGTCGGCGAGTGGCCCGCCGCCGGTCGAGGACGCGGGAATCCTCACCCGCTTCATTGGCCGTTCAAGAACAGATAAGCATCCGCGGGTGCCGGACTGCCGGCAAGGAGACGACCGGAGATGCGCACGGATCGGCTATGCAGAGCTCGTGGCCTCGTGCCGCCGCATCCGCCTGCTGGCTCCTGTTTGCATCGAAGGATCGTGGACGGCGTGTCTGCAGCAGCATGAACGGCAGAATGTTTGTTTCTTTGTTCCAGCCTTTTGGGTACAGACGATAGATCGGTGATAGAAGATATATAGCAGAACACTGAAACTTTGAATGAAGATGTTGTGAAAGCATAGCTACTGATCCGTTCCGACAACCTGCCCCGGCGGCGAGACATGCCTTGGTTCCAAAGTTTCTTGCATCTAGTTGCTCGCAACAGCAGGCTCTGGTGACGCCGCACGCACGGCGTGCACGCACTTACTTCGCCTGTGGCTTCTTCTGACGCCACGGGCAGGTTCAGAAGACCTCTCTATCCGGGTCAGGCTGGACAGCACGACGCCGCCGCAGCACCTGCACCAGGTCTAGCTCGATGGGTGGCCGGCCGCCGGCGAGAGCGCGGCGCGGGCAACAGGCGTGCGGCGCCGCGGAGCACGCACACAGGCTGCCTACGTGCGTGCGTGCGTGTCGACGGCCGTCTGCGCGCAAAGCAGTAGCAGACGCAAGCGCTCCGTGGTGGCGGCGGTGCTTGTGCACGTCACCGAGGCTGGACCGCGTCTCGACGCGCCACGCCGTCGCCGTCGTGCTCGGTGGACACTGCACCCAGCGTCCACAAGGACATGGTCAGCGCCGGCGCCTCCGCGTCGCGCTCGTGGCTGCCGAGGGGAATGGCAACTGGCAAGAGGCCGGGAGCTAGGGAGGGAGGAGGCGAGCTAGCACATTCGAGTTTGTGACCATATTCAACATCAACAAAAAGTTAGGAGAAAAAAAAACATAGTTCAGATAAATGAAACTAGTATAGCTCTCTTATTAATATTATCACAATCATGCGGGCTGCTTCATTATTTGGATCGGTATATATTTATAGTTTCAACTTTCAAGACCAGATCATACCGGTGACGATGGTACAAGTCATGTAATCATTGCTGGACGGGTCAGCAAATGGGATTGCAAGCAGGGCATCTAGCTTGACACTCATTCCAAGTATCATAACATAATGGTTCTGGTTTTTGATTCATACAACAGTAGCAATTAGTATTTTTGTCGCTACATATAAATCTTTGGCAAAATTTGAGTGTCAGTTTGCTCGCATCTAGCGTTGTGTTGGTAAGGCTATATGTTGCCTTGCTCCTTGCTACTCCAATATCCAGCTGCCGATGAGGACGACCTGAATGATTTTTGTGTTCATGAGGATGTAGGACATGTCATGTGTGTATAAAAACAAATTCAAGAAATAAGGAGTAGTAGTAATGAGATACTTACATTGCACATTAAAAGCAAAAAGGAACAATATAAGCATCAACGCTCCCCATCTATCTTTCATATTCATATTGGACCGTGAATGATCTGATCTGACTTCTCCTCACACAATCTTCGCTTCGGATGTAGTGAATAGAATATATATACACCAATATATACAAATAGTAATTTATTGTTACCCTGATTGTTATCTTGAACAAAAACTACTAATAATTGCTAGCCCTTATTATATTATTATACTTCCCCTGCATTTCAAGAAATGACTACTAGATTATTACCGCAATCAATGCCTTCCAACTCCTGGTGCTACAAATTAGGAACTATAAACCTGATTGAATGCAATCGCCCTACCTAATATCATGAGTTATACCATTCAACACACTTTCTGTAATGATCCAACAAAATTTAAGTCTTCCGTTAACTGAAATTCTTTACTCTCTTCATGCTTTTCTTTTGAGAAAACGTATGCACTTGTCACTCGACTTGCATTCTATTGAAGCACATAATTCATGTATTATTCACTCATGATGGTCCCTGCCACAGTTTATTTAACTGGACTTTTGAACTTTGGACTCAAATGCTAGTGCCTTTGAGTTTTGTATCAATTGATCCTAACATGTTTGTTCCCAGTCTGCTACTATTTCATCTACTCCCATAACAAAATCACTATGCTATGATCTGAGGTTTTAGAGGAAACTGAAAAGTATTGTCGACAATACACAATGTTTGGTTCTCATGTTGTTTGGGATTGGTTGCATCTCGCAAGAATATGTTTATTCAGTCCACAAATGTGTCTCTGTCAACTTGTCACATTCTTAATCTTCTTAACACAAATTTCAAAATCAGACCAGGCAATAGGATGGAAGTACCATAAAACAAGTGGATGGAGAGGTTGGATAGAAGATTGCTGTTTTTATAATTGAAATTTTTTTCAACAGTTTCCATTGCTAAAACTAATTAACCTCCTTCAACAGTGATTGCATCGGCTCTCCTTCCAAATCCACCCTCTTTTTGGACTTAAGCATCTACCTATATTTCTGTAACATGTATATCGACTCTCCTTCACAATCCACTCTTTTTGGACTTAAGCATCTACACTATATTTCTGTAACATGTATCTTCTGTCCTCTGTTTTTATATATAACGTGTATTGGTGTATCCAATGTCAAAGCACAAAGAATTTAGTTGAACCTCCGTATACTCGCGTATAGCCTGAAACTTCATGTTGCAAAGGTAAATATCAGACTTTCTAATGGACATCTAAACTATCATGTATGGGCAGATCCTATAATTCCCATTTCACTTAATTTCATTAACACATTAAGAAAGAAGCCAACAAGCAATCACGCTATTCAAGTATGAACAACACAAGTTGCTTCTGATCTTATCCAAGTTTTTCTCACCTTTTTCTTTTTTGCCGACTGATCAGGGGAGGAGATTGATTTCATTGGGAGCTCAAAGAAGACTTTTCCCTTGGACAAATCTGATTGTGTGTGTGTGATGTGCGTCAAATGTGTTCTCTTGATCTCTTCTACACCTTGCCTAGGCCGCAATGAAAGAAGTATCCAGAGCTTCATATCCTCTGCACCAAGTCCGAACTACCGATGCATGACAAATCCGGCTGCTTTCCTTTCTTATGCATTCCTTGCGCACGGCAGCCTCCCTTCCAGCAAGCCACACTGGCAGACATCTCCACTCTGACAACGCCGCGTTCAGGCGCAAGGCTTCGAGAACACGCCGTGCGAGGCGGCTCTTGCTCATCAGACTCTCTCTCTGTCCGGCGAGTTCACGATCTCGGCTGCGCCTGTGTTCGTTTGAATGGTCCGGCCGTTTTGGTGCCGCGAATTGATGTCTTTCTTCTCTTGGACGGTTGGATCGGACATTCTGAACCCGTCTGATTCTCCGCAGGATCGATCTGGTATTGGATGCGCATTCGTTGCGGGAAACAAACGGCGGTGCATCTTCTCCCAGCAAACGAGAATTCTCTTGCTTCGTAAGTTTTTCTCTATCGTCTGCCGGCTGAGCAGAGTCTGTTTACTTCGTAAGTTTTTTTCTTCGAAAACGAGTTACAACATCCCCAACCGTGAACCTGACAATGCGTCCAATTATCTATATCTTATATTCTGCATCTCCACAAGGAAAGGAAGAAATGTTCATATACTTTTTTTTTTTGCCTACGACAGTCCCCTTACAAAAACTCTACTAGTTGAAGGCATTGGAAATATGCCCTCATGAGTTATATCATTCAACACACACTTTCTGTACCGCTGAATGCTGACCCTAAAAATTTTAGTCTTGTGTTAATTAAGATTCTTTACTTTCTTCATACTTTTCTTTTGTGAAAACGTATGTCTCACTCAATTTTCATTCTAGTGAAGCACGTTATTCAAGTTTCACATCCTAAAAATCCTAAATTTTAGAATGTGAATAGTAAGCTTAATTAATATAATATTTTTCTCAAATTTCTAAAATTTTTCCAATGCTTTTGTAATTGTTAGGGGATTTAGTATAGGAAAATTATGTTTTCTATATTAAAATAAAACAATATAGGTTATGCTACTGCGTGGTCGCATTCATGCTGGTGCATTGTTTCATGCTTGCTTGCGATTCAGTTTGAGTCTAAATTAATTTAAATTCAAATTGAATTAGCATTTTCTTGATCTCTTAGAAAAGTCCCTTTATTAGAGTTCACTTTTCCTCTCTAAATTTCGGAGCCCTTGAGCCTCAATGTCTAGATCGCACTGCTAATCCTAGCTCTCGACCGCTGCCATTGAACCCGCTCACCGTCGCCATCTCGAGCACGTCCATGTCTCTCCAAACCCCATCTGTCGGGGCACATGCTTCGGAACCATCAACAGGAGTTCAACTACACGACAGATCGATCTGCAGCAACATCGTCCAGTTCAGCCTCTAGCTATTGCGTTCGTCACCGTCGTTTGTCGTTGGCCGAAGTTCATGAGGACTAAGTGCAGCTGTTGTACTATTTGCTTAGCACTGATGGAATTCTGGCCGTAATAAGTTCGGCCTAGCTAATACTGTAAGCATACAAAGATTAGGAGATTAAGTACGTAACTCCTTTAATCTAGCCTATCACCGTGAGTCCTGCTCCACACGTTCTTGCAGCTCTCTCTTTGGTTGAGAGGAGGCCATGCATATATGTGCAAGCTGCTTTCTTTGGTGGCCCAGGAAAATCCTTGTTCTCTCATTGTGTCGTTGCTAGGCATGACCCGATCAGCACACGTTGGCCAACCTGACCACGTGCTTGAGTTCGTTTCTGCCAGGTGGTCCGCGTGGCCGAGTCCAAGCGCCGTCCCGTGCTCCTTTTTCCCCATATATTGCCCTAGTGCCCATCCGATTCATCTGCGCCACCGCCGTTGTTGCTCGGCCCCAGATCGAGTCAGGCATGCACAGCTTATAACCTAGTTTAGCCTCCGCCGTAGCGCCGCCGTCGTTGCGAGGCAGCCAAGCCGCTGCATGCCGCCTGGGGAAGTTGTCCCGGCGCCAAGACTCCACCGTGCCATACGTCGAAGGCCATCTCATGGTCGTCGTCGTTGTCGTCAAGCTGCTGTAGATCGAGGAGTCCATGCCAAGGTCCAACTACTGCTGTTCTCATTGAGTTCTGTCTTTCTCTGTCGCCGTTTCGTTGTTGGCTCCATCGCCTTCCTGGACTCCGACCTTGTAGTTTGCAGCTTGTGATCGTGTTTCTCTTTCAGCCCTCGTCAGCGCTGATCTAATCATTACCGGGAAGCTGCATAGGTCCATCGCCGCAGAAAATCCTCCGGCTCTTCGATGTTCCCATCTGCTCGTCAATGTTCCCATCTGCTGGCCTTCCTGCATGCAAGCTCCAAAAGTTACGTGTTTATCAGCCTCATGCATGGTACATAGGTACGTGCTAGTATACTTAATACAACTTGGCCATCGCTCCTGTATAACTTTGCACGTGTGTTTTCTCCTTGGTTTACTCACCGTGTATCATCCGAATATATTTGCCACCTCTCTCTTGGAATGACACTATTATATGAAAACTAATGGGAACTAGTGACCAACACTAAATTATTTTATTACTCATGGATTGGGTCTATGCCTGCATGCGGCAAGTAGTCATGAGTTGGGGATAATCACGTTACTCAAGTAGTCTCATTAGCCATCACGGCAGGCCCGTACTGCTGTTTTGGTTAGCGTGATTACGTTTTGATTTTGTTTTCCCTACATGATCAATGTAACGTGTCCTCTATGGCTTGGGCCAGCCATGGCCCATATCTCTCCTCTCCCTAATCAAACCCGAAGTCCATTTGGACCCAGCATATATGGCTGGCGACATAAATCGATTGGGGCCTCCACAGTATCTGCGGCATACCTCCTTTTCTCTCCTCGACAGCATCGCTGCAGAACCTCGCGTGCCCTAGTTCCTCTTGAAGCCGCCGCCGCTATGGTGCCCTAGCTTTGCCGCCGCTGCGGACGACTGCACTCGCAGCAGCCATCACCGCTGCTGGCCATCGCCACCCTGAGCTACGCCGTGACATCACGAAGGGCATCCTAAGGCCGCCGTCGTCTTAATTCACGGCCGACGGGCTGACTCATCGTAACCATCGCTGCTAGCGATCTCGAGTGCATGCAGCATCAAGCTCCTCGTTCTTCGTCGTTCCGTTGATGTCGCTTACTCTTGGTCCTTGCAATCTGGAGCGCCGCCAGCCAGGCACGTCTCTCATGCGGCCGGTTCCAGGTTTTGCGTCTGTGCTGCCACCGGTGCCGCCTGTTGCCGTCAGGGGTTTGTCGCATCACCATGGAGGTCGAACGGCAGCCATATCTCAGTTGAGTTCGATCTCCTCCCATGCATCGCCAGTCGTCATCATAGCACCCCGGCCATGCATGCTGTTGTATGATGAGAGCCTGGCCGTGTAACTTTCCATCATCCAGAACCTGTCCAGCAGCAAGGCGTAGGGAGAAGCTAAATTTTCTCACAGTCGTGGTATGTCAAGGTGAGCTGCCAGTCTAAACTCTTGTGCTGTATTATTGTATTGCTTAATTGTTCCTATGATGTCATGCTTCCATCCATCATATATGAGCAATACAATCATGTATTCCTTCCTCGTATTCACGTATACATCAGTAGCATTGTGTTTATCAGCTATCTGAACACCACTGCACATTACCACGCCCGTGACCAAGCTGCCCACTTTCATGCCGTGCATGCATATATATATATATATATATATATATATATATGTGCAGTACATTGTGGCAGCCTTTTCCCTATACAATTCAGTATGTGTTCACTCGCTTAATAATTCATATTGTCATTATGAATATTTGCCTGCCTAATTTCTCAGTCTAAAACCTGACACTACAATGTCCACTGTAATCAAATGCATCCATCGTATTTATCTTCCACTTCCTGTATCACCGAACGTCCTTGTTAAATATACCCTTGTGATCCAATAACTATCTTTTGTCTCTGAAAATTTATCCCTCTTTCGTTGTAAATCTGTTGTTGGCCATTCTTCTTCACTCTCAAACGTATCAATGTGTGCAGTAGTTCTCTATTCCTTCCTTGTTCCGCGTTGATGATTGGTGTACTGTTTTTAATTTTATTCTATTGCTTGCTTGTATGTTGTTTGGATGCTATCGGTTGATTGATGCGAGTAGAACGAACGTGGTTCAACTATTCGAGAGATTTGAAGAGCAAGGACTGAAGACTCTGAGCAGCTATCTTTTGGATAAAGGTAAGTGTATTATGTTCATGCATTGTCCTAATAACTATTAATTTCACCATCCATGCTTGTGTCTTAATTTGATGGGTTCTAATTAAGGATATGCCTAGCCACCATAATAATCATCCTTGCAACCTGGGTTTTTATATTCTTGCTGGGTAGCGATGCTAGTGCTTTAATTGGATTATGGTTGGAATATTTTAATGTTAATTATAATGATGAACTTTGTTCTACATGGTTATGTTATCTTAATCACAAGATCACTTGCATTAATTGGAACATGGAGCGACCACCCAGGAAAACAGTGCAACCATGAGTACTATGTGGCTCTGGTCTTGGCTAATTAATTAGAAACTTTAGTGGATGGTAACCTTACCCGAAAGGGGCAAGAGGCGCGGCGGTTGACGGGGTATAGCTCGGTCCTCTTGAGCTGTGGGCTTTGGTAAGAGACAGATCTCATTAGGGAGGGTTATCCTTTGCTTCTGAACCGGAAACCTTAGCGGATTACTATTTACTAAGGAATCTTTGTAAAGGCCTCGTAGCGTCCCTATGCGGTCACACCTCGGTAGTGTGATTTAAGAGGATTGGCCCCCTCGGCATGGTTGGGTTTAAAGTTCTTTTGAACTTTTACGCGGCTTATGGTGAAAGTGTACAACCTCTGCAGAGTGTAAAACTGTTATAACAGCCGTGCTCACGGTCAAGAGCGGCCTGGACCCTTACATGATAATCATACTTGAACATGATCTAAATCGTGGTTACATGGAGATGGTTATGAGTTTATTATGTTCAATTAATTGTGGTTTGGTATATACTTATACTTGCTAGTAATTAGATGCTAATAAAATTTGACCAACTTAAAAATACTTACTGCAGTCTGTCAGCCAGCCTTTTACCTTAGCCTTGCATGTCATATTACATTTGCTGAGTACGTCATGTGCTCACGCTTGCTATTTTCCAAATTATTTCGTTCCATATAAATAGATGCTGCTCAGAAAGAAAGAAAATGTGTAAGATGGTGCTGAAGTCTAGGCATACGCAACCCCCAGTCGACTTGCTGTGAAGATTGGAGCCTTCGTTTCCAGGAGTTATCTGATAGACTCGTAAGTCATTTATATAGTTTGTTTTACGTGATACTTTATCTGTTATTCACTACTGGCTCACTGTATGTGTGAAACTTGATCCTGGCACACATACAGGGTACATTCGGTTTGTTTTCTAAAACCGGGTGTGGCATCAAGTATTATATCACTAGTGATGGTCCTACTACGCTTTATTTAACCTAGCTTTTGGAGTTGGATTGGAATTGGACTCAAATGCCAGTACCTTTGAGTTTTGTATCAATTGATCATTTGATCCTAACATGACTGCTCCCAATCTGGTACTATTTCGCCTACTCCATAACAAAATTATTACGCATATGATCTGAGATGCTAGAGGCAACTGAAAAGAATCATGGGTAATGCTCAACCTCCGCCTGTTCTATCCTCTCTTCGTGTACACGTCCACGATCCTCGGTTTCGAGCGCGTGGTGGTCTGCAACCTCGACCGGGCGCGGCACATCATCACCGCCGACGAACTGCTCGTCGTGCACGAGCAGGACGCCGCGGGGCCGCGGGCATTGTGCAGAGGTAGGACGACAAGTTGGAACGGAGGGGCGCCATGTCCTCAATTCGCATTAGATAGTTTGAGCCATGCTAGCGCGGCCGCGCTTGGTGTTTGGTCAACAAAGTTAAACCTAATCCAACAAACAAGCCAAGAATTGATTACGAATCTTGATTCCTTAGAGAATGTATTCCGTTTCGTTCGTAATGGATATTCGATTTTCTATTTATTAGATTTTTTATGCTAACTAATTTAATTCCTTAAATGGAAAGGTCCGCTTCAAATAAAACTTTTAACTAAAAAAGAATAGATTTTGCATATATTTATCCTTGTATTGCGTTAATATGAGAATATACTTCCTAAATTCTTTATTTTTTTTGAGGAATAATTCTTTATCTTATTGATCATTAACTTAGGTTTTTCCAAGATCTTGGCTGCTATTCTAAATTTAATTATTCTACTGTTCCCAAGATAATGAAAATAAGTAGGTCCAAAAAAAATTAAGGGACATAAAACAACAGAGAATTCCTCTTGCGACCCAATATGTTGTATTGCGCCTCATCGTCGGTTGGCGTCTGCATTTTGTAAGGCTGGAACGGAACAAGTATTCAGAGTTTCAGACTCTGCACTGAACCACCGATGCCAAATCCGACTTGTTTATTTTCTTCTGCATGAACGCAGGGGCGTTGAAAACTTGCAACGTTTATGCTGATGCACACTCTCTGAAACTGAATGTAGCTTGGGCCTTGCTAGGTCCTTGCTTTGTTGAAATCCATGCTGGGGCGCTGGGCCCTTTGTGATGCACTTGCAGTAGGTTTCCGTGATATCCTGAATTTTGCGTGTTATTATGAAAGTAAATATTCAACGGAATCTAAAGCTCTTCGAGAATTTCAAGCAATTCACAGCAAAGCCTGCACGGCAGTAAACTATCTGACGGCAAGCAGAGCTTCTGTTGATAGCAATATATTGATGATTATCAAGTTTCTTCTGTAAACTTCATAGTACATAACTTGAAGAACACAATGTCTCTGCTCATTTAGACTCCCTAAGTTATAGCTGGCACACAGGCGTATGATTTGCATTGATCAGAGCCTGCTCATGAACAGCTAGCCCCGGCCGGTCTCCTTGCCCGCAGGAAAATTCTTGTGTTGGAATCTGTTTTAATTTATTTCGCGTGGTTCATGATCACCATTTTAATTAAGCAACATTGAATAAGAGCGGAGCAATTCAGAGAACGTGGCTCCAGCAATTCAGATTTGCTAGGTGAGCATACAAGCCGCTGGGGCAAACAAAACACAGCACCAACGCCAGAACCTCATTAGGAACTGCGTGTCACAAAGCCCACAACACATAACGCGTGCCATTTCTGTGCGTGCCAAAAAGCCCACAACACACAATGCGTGCCACTCGGATCCATCCATTACACGGAATGTAGTTTGATCGACTACTTTGACCTTAATTTGGTGTCCTGGCCACTATATTAGTAGCAACGAGGGAGGATCATTATTATATTATATCATTCCTCCAAAACTCTGCGCGCTGCGTGACGTCTTGAGCGCTGCAAGCTCAGGGCCACTCAGCCAACAAAGGGCTTCAAATTGCTGAGAGCGAGCGCACCACAAGGTTCCACTGCCAAGAAACATTCAGGCAATGTTTCGTAGATCGGCTTACAGTTGAAAAGCAAGCTGGGATCCAAGACTGACACAGACGAGCACACAGATGATTTGAGACATCGTTAACACAACCTAAAACCTCCTGTTGTAATCACTGTATGATACATATAAAAGCAATGAACTGACCTAGAATAACTCTCAGACACAGCCAAGAAAGGAACAACGGGGGCCACATGGCACCCAATCACACCAAACGTCTCTCAAGAATAACACCA
Source organism: Echinochloa crus-galli (assembly GCA_900205405.1). Taxonomy (NCBI): domain Eukaryota; kingdom Viridiplantae; phylum Streptophyta; class Magnoliopsida; order Poales; family Poaceae; genus Echinochloa; species Echinochloa crus-galli. Next base: position 4,076,911 of record OAMR01000022.1, on the reverse strand, counting down.
ATAATACAGACGTAAAAGGAGAGCCGACACAGAAATGCCACTGCAAAATCAACTGGGTTCTACTTTTAACATCCATGCCCGTGGTAACCAACAGTTCCCCATTCTTGCCTTCAAGATCCCATAGATAATCTACACCTGTTGCAGTTCCTTGGCTCTTCGGGAAGATGGTTTTGTTGGGTGGATCATATACAATGCTAATTGAACAAATGTGTTGTTGAATCCGTCAACCTTCACTTACAGGGCAAGCACAAATCAATTCGAGAGCTGGAACCTTCCTGTCGGTTTCCTCTTTCGCCATCCCTAACAGTGTTGGAAATATCAGTCAAGCTTGCATCCCTTTCCCCAAATTTTAATGTGAATAACTAGGAACATGAGAAGAATGACTCACAAATATCGCATAGTAGAAGAGCGTGAGTATGGCAAGGGCAACAAAACCATACTGGAAAACGTTGTACCTGTTTACATTTGGCTAAAAATCAGAATGCATTCAAAATTTAATGTACTCCCGCGGGGCCGCGGGCATTGTGCAGAGGTAGGACGACAAGTTGGAACGGAGGGGCGCCATGTCCTCAATTCGCATTAGATAGTTTGAGCCATGCTAGCGCGGCCGCGCTTGGTGTTTGGTCAACAAAGTTAAACCTAATCCAACAAACAAGCCAAGAATTGATTACGAATCTTGATTCCTTAGAGAATGTATTCCGTTTCGTTCGTAATGGATATTCGATTTTCTATTTATTAGATTTTTTATGCTAACTAATTTAATTCCTTAAATGGAAAGGTCCGCTTCAAATAAAACTTTTAACTAAAAAAGAATAGATTTTGCATATATTTATCCTTGTATTGCGTTAATATGAGAATATACTTCCTAAATTCTTTATTTTTTTTGAGGAATAATTCTTTATCTTATTGATCATTAACTTAGGTTTTTCCAAGATCTTGGCTGCTATTCTAAATTTAATTATTCTACTGTTCCCAAGATAATGAAAATAAGTAGGTCCAAAAAAAATTAAGGGACATAAAACAACAGAGAATTCCTCTTGCGACCCAATATGTTGTATTGCGCCTCATCGTCGGTTGGCGTCTGCATTTTGTAAGGCTGGAACGGAACAAGTATTCAGAGTTTCAGACTCTGCACTGAACCACCGATGCCAAATCCGACTTGTTTATTTTCTTCTGCATGAACGCAGGGGCGTTGAAAACTTGCAACGTTTATGCTGATGCACACTCTCTGAAACTGAATGTAGCTTGGGCCTTGCTAGGTCCTTGCTTTGTTGAAATCCATGCTGGGGCGCTGGGCCCTTTGTGATGCACTTGCAGTAGGTTTCCGTGATATCCTGAATTTTGCGTGTTATTATGAAAGTAAATATTCAACGGAATCTAAAGCTCTTCGAGAATTTCAAGCAATTCACAGCAAAGCCTGCACGGCAGTAAACTATCTGACGGCAAGCAGAGCTTCTGTTGATAGCAATATATTGATGATTATCAAGTTTCTTCTGTAAACTTCATAGTACATAACTTGAAGAACACAATGTCTCTGCTCATTTAGACTCCCTAAGTTATAGCTGGCACACAGGCGTATGATTTGCATTGATCAGAGCCTGCTCATGAACAGCTAGCCCCGGCCGGTCTCCTTGCCCGCAGGAAAATTCTTGTGTTGGAATCTGTTTTAATTTATTTCGCGTGGTTCATGATCACCATTTTAATTAAGCAACATTGAATAAGAGCGGAGCAATTCAGAGAACGTGGCTCCAGCAATTCAGATTTTAGTGACCAAGTGGTCGATTTGCTAGGTGAGCATACCAGCTGCTTGGGCAAACAAAACACAGCACCAACGGTAGAACCTCATTAGGAACCGATTTTTGTACGTGCCACAAAGCCCACAACACATAACGCGTGCCACTCGGATCCATCCATTAAATGGAATGTTGTTAGATCGACTACTTTGACCTTAATTTGTTGTCCTGATCACTTATTAGTAGCAACAAGGGAGGATCATTATTAGGCCAATCTCAGTGCACAGTTTCACTACACGTTACCTAGACAAAGGAGTTTCATGGTGATGAAACTCCTCTCACAAATCAATGCTATGAAACTCCTCGTGAAACCCCCACTGAGACTTGCCTACCTCATTCCTCCTCAACTCTCGCACCCTGTATAACGTCGTGCGTGCTGCGAGCTCAGGACCATTCAGTCAACAAAGGGCTTCAAAATGCTGAGTTGAGCACAACACAAGGTTCCATGCCGAGAGAGATCCATGCAGTGCTTCATAGATCGGCTTACAGTTGAAAAGCAAGCTGGGATCCAAGACTGACACAGACGAGCACACAGATGATTTGAGACATCGTTAACACAACCTAAAACCTCCTGTTGTAATCACTGTATGATACATATAAAATCAATGAACTGACCTAAAATAACTCAGACACAGCCAAGAAAGGAGAGCCGACACAAGAAATGTGTACACTGCAAAATCAACTGGGTTCTACTTTTAACATCCATGCCCGTGGTAACCAACAGTTTCCCCCATTATCGCCTTCGAGGTCCCATAGATAATCTACACCGGTTGCAGTTCCTTGGCTCTTCGGGAAGATGGTTTTGTTTGGTGGATCATATACAATGCTAATTGAACAAATATGTTGTTGAATCCGTCAACCTTCACTTACAGGGCAAGCACAAATCAATTTGAGAGCTGGAACCTTCCTGTCGGTTTCCTCTTTCGCCATCCCTAACAAGTGTTGGAAATATCAGTCAAGCTTGCACCTCTTTCCCCAAATTTTCATGTGAATAGCTAGGAACTTGAGAAGAATGACTCACAAATATCGCATAGTAGAAGAGCGTGAGTATGGCAAGGGCAACAAAACCATACTGGAAAACGTTGTACCTGTTTACATTTGGCTAAAAATCAGAATGCATTCAAAATTTAATGTACTCGAGCAACACATAAAAGCAACCAGTGTCACCTCTTCAATTCTTCATATTAGTCAAGACTTACTTGTAAAGGTACTTAATTCCCCGGAGAGATTGTAACGTGTGGCCGAAGATCTCCTGGGCAGCAGTTGCTTGTGCATAGTAGGCAAAAGCGGTGGCACAGAACTGAATCACACTGCACAAAAAACAACAGAAAATATGATACCTAAATGAAAAGGAATTTTAAATGATGAAAAATAGCGTTAACTAAATGGGCAATCGATACTCATGGAGGGGTTATGACCCTTTTTACATGAGGATAAACTGATCAAATCAACAAAACTGATGCTCATGCAGAAGCCATTTTCATCTTCAGTAACATAAAAGAACATAGGAAAACCCAAGCTAGGTCCATTCACCATGGTAAATTGAGGAAATGTCATTCTGAGCATTGCACTATTACTCACTAGTCACTACTATGTTTTTTATATATGTAAATTCAAAACAATCATAGATGGAGGGCATATACTACAGAAAATGCAATAAATATCCTTTATGCTCCATAATAACTTATAAGTTACAACAGAACATATGTGCATGAAAGAAGGCATTGATGGTATACCTGATGGAGCAAAGTAGAATGAGTCCAACATTAAACAGGAAAGAGTTCATTAAAGTGCCTCCCCATCTGAAATAAATTCATTGGACTGTTAATGAGATCCAACAAGTAAAACTGCAGGAAAGAAAAATGGTATGTTACAGTATGGGGTAGTTACTTCATCGGGTGAATGGTGATGAAAACTAGTTTCAAGCCAAGCATCATCTCCCCAGCAATCACTGCAATAAGGAGATAGAAGCAGAAGAATGCGAAGGCAGCAGTTCCAAGCAGACCTGGTACACAAATTAAAAGAATGATTGGACTATTCTCCTCAGTAGCATAAGTTTACAAGAATGCAAAAAAAGATCAGAAGATACCCCAAACACCGTCCAACTTTATGAAGACTTCATTCAGGAATGAAGATAGAGGAGGATCAATCAACAAGTATATCACAATATGTGCAACCCAGGCTATTGATATGATTAACCTGCATGTAGAACAACATTTTGAGAATAAATAATTTGGGAAAGCAGACTCGGTTGTGAAAGAAGTGACAAAAATTTTACACTCACCCAACAACCCCAAATATAAGTTTTCCAATGTACCCAAGGACTGTGAATGCCCAAGTAGCCTCAGCCTGTGCCAGAACAGGTGTCAAGGAGGAACCTTACACATAAGACCTATGACATGAAAATTTATATTGTGTTACCTGTTCTCCTTGAGGATACATCTCCTCCAGAGCCTTCATGTCATCTTCTAGAAGTACTAACTCCTGATGTTTAAAAGAGCGAACTTAGCAGTTAGCATTGCTACAATACAAAAAATAAGTATGACACAACATTAGGAATAAAGTTCTACTACAACTACAACAACAACAACAACATAGCCTTTTGTCCCAAGCTAGTTGGGGTAGGCTAGAGGTGAAACCCAAAAGATATCCTTATTCTGGGGGTTGTAAAATCATTTTTTCACAAGAAACAGTAACCCTTGAAGTCATGTCAAAATGCAATCTGCCGTATGGAACTTTCACATTGAACATATTTTGTTCCAATCTGGTTGGTCAGAAGAATAACATAGTGACTGGAAAAAAAGAAATTCTTTGGGGCATCTTGCAAGATTGTGCAGTGAAATGCAGGAGTAGGATATGGATAGTGTTGACTTGCAGCGCAGACTGATGTTGTGCATGGCCATTGGAAAGAGGAAGGAAGAATGTTATAAGTAAAATAATTAAAGATAAAGGCTAGAAAAGATTAAATTATAAGCTAATAAAGGAAAAACTCCAAATTCCCACCCTCAAGTATGGACAAAGTCTGGATAACCCCCTAAATATGTTTTGGTTCAGTTTGCACCAGCAACTATCTTAATCGATCCTTCGTAAGATTGTCTTTTTTGTTTCTCCATGCAACAAATGTTGTTTTAAGTTGAAAGTTTGTGGTATAATTGAGGCAATCATAAATTATTTTTAAAAAATACATTATGATTTATTTATCATTATTTTGAAAGCCTATGGTATATAATAATAAATTAAACATATTGATATGGAATTTTATGAGAAATAAAGATGACAAATTCGTATTGTATTTTTTTAAAAAAAATATATGTGGCCCTATATCATCCCACAAAATTTTAATTTAAAACCCCACCTGTGCATGGAGGAACAAAAAATACAAATCTTACAAAGGAGTAGATTGCATTGATTGAGATAATTATGAGTGTAAAATGAACCAAAACATACTTTGGGGGGTTATTCAAACTTTATCCATACTTACGCTAGTAATTTGAACAACAACAACATAGCCTTTTGTCCCAAGCAAGTTGGGGTAGGCTAGAGGTGAAACCATGTTAATATCCTTATTCTGGGGGTTGTAAAATCATTTTTTCACAAGAAACAGTAACCCTTGAAGTCATGTCAAAATGCAATCTGCCGTATGGAACTTTCACATTGAACATATTTTGTTCCAATCTGACCAAATCAAATGCATCAAGGATGGGACGGACCGACTATCACAAAGAAAAAAGGTCTACTACAACAACCAGGATCTGATAGTATTCCGTATGAACACTACACAAACATAAAGAGGCATGCATATGGACACCAGCTTCAATGGGGAACTTTATAACCGCCAAAACACCAAAATGCAATATGGCTTCTATAAATACATGTCAAAAGTACCTGTAGCTTTTCTTCTAAGCCAAATATTTGGAACCAATATCTTCTTTATTCTGGTTATGGATAGATAAAAGATTTAAGTACCCTATAGCTAAAAGGGGTCCGTAGCTAAAATGGGAGGCAGAGGCCCTCGAGAAAGTTGGACCATTACCAAATAAATCACTAGGTAGCTGATCTCCTGCACTTACTTTTTAACACAACTCCTAAATCTTAAGATGGTCTTCTTTTAAGTGATAGCTAAACATTACCAGCACCCGGAAAGATTATGCCATTTGAATGGAATGCATACCTTTTCCACAGCCTTCACATTTTTGCGCCATTTCCTGCCCTTGTTCCCGCTTCTCTCTTCTTGATGAAGGGCTTCAGCTGCTTTCTTCAACTCCCTGGCCTTCTTTCCCAATTCAGTTGCTTCCTGCAGGGGCCATATTTAACTTTGAGGACACAGACACAATGATATCCAAATAATCACAAGCAACAGAGAGTTCCAATAGCAAGTAGAGGCAAACATCCTTTATGACCAAAATGTTGTGCATGATAATGTGCGCACACCTTAATATATTGTGAGCGTGTAATGACAGCTTTTGGCCGCCGGACAAATGAGAATATTAGTCCCAATGGAAGGCAAGCAATGCCAACACCGCCAAATATCTATGAAAGAAACAGTATAGTTAGCAAAATAAAATTATTTTGCAAAAAAAAATGACAGCACTCATAGAGCAGTACTAAATGTTGGATGAACAGATGGCTCTTATTTCACGTACAGTTTACAATGTCTAAAGAAATGACAAGTTTTGAAATAAACTCACAGTGAAAAGCACAGATCCAACGATAGTAGTAAGAGCAACCACGTATTCAGGGAAGGTAGCACGCATTGTCCAAGTTGTTAAAGAGTTAGCCGGTGCCGTAGAAGCCGCACACTGAAAAGATAAGACATGCGAGGTAAGTTGAAACTAGTCACCAAATATGTAGGCCTAATAGTCAGACAAAGTGGGAAACCAGAGAACTAAGAATGCTAACAAATAGTTGCAGTCAGAGAGTAGTACTCATCTAGCGAAAGATAAATAAAAGAAACAGACACAAAGTTATCAACAAGAAGGGTAGTTTTGTCAATGACTAACCTGACGAGGCAATGAATTGATGCAGGGCTGACCGCTTGAGAATCCAGAAAATGAGTTTGGAAACGTTTCGACCGATGAAGATAGGTGCCTGACAGTGAAGTCCACTTTACCAACAAGTGCTGGAGCAACAAAATGGAAATCGGATCAGCCTAATTAGGTAAATACACAGCCAACAGAAATCGGATGCTGGAATATAGAAATTTGGTATCTGATGATCTCATAAAAATGTGTAGCCATATTCATCCCATACTGTTAAAAATCTTTAATTCGTGCAATAGGAAGTGTATGAAATGTGCATATTTCATCAAGGCATTTTCTTCCTATGCAATCTTAGCATGCAACAAAGTAGTATAGATTATCGAATGCCTATCCAATTTCAACAGCATACAGTATCTAAACTAAGCTGACGAAGGATAGGAAGCATCGGCAACAAGATGAACTCAATTCCAGATCTAAGCAGTGCGAGCACTACAACTCTGATTACTCGTGAAGAAACCAATGATAGCTCAAAGATTTCACTCCAATTCAGACCCAAATGCAAAATCCGCCTCAAGATTCAGGCATAAAAAGGTCACATTTTTGAACTAAACTAAATGCTACTATTCAAAATCTCGCCCCATTCCTCCAGAATTCAGAAGAGCAAAGAAAAACCGGGAAGCGTAGATTGATCCGCACGCACCGTATAGGATGCCAAGGACGAGGCCGCAAACCACCGCGGAAGCAAAGACCCAGATGAGCGCGGTCCTGAGCCTCTTCCCCACGGACCTGCAGGCCAGAAAGAGAGACAGCAAGGAAGATCCAATCACTCAGCGTAAAGCTTGAATTTTTGAACCACGGAAGAAGAACATTTTTCGAACTGTCGAAACTGAAGAGGAGAAGAGGAGATGCAGCAGGTGGCGTACTTGTCCTGGTCCCCCTCGTAGTAGAACATGGCGAACGGGATGACGAGGAAGACGAGGACGGCGTCGACGATGTAGACGACGAGCCAGAGCGTCCTCATGGGGAGCGTGAGGTTGCAGGCGCCGTTGTAGACGGCCTTCCGGCAGGCCTGACGGTTGGCGACGTCGGCGGGGAGCATGAGGATGGAGAGTACGGCGACGGTGAGGCCGAGCACGACGACGAGCTTGGGGAAGTAGGCCTGGTTGGCGTCGTCGGGGTGCTGGTAGTTGACGAGCAGGTAGACGCTGACGAGCAGCACGAGCACGCTGACCACCACCGCCACGATCACCAGCGCCAGGTTGAAGTCCCCCATCGCCGCCGCCCCGCCGGATCTCGCTCGGGTCGGTAGGCGGCGCTCGCTCACTGCTTCCTCAGTCAGTCCTCCCCCCTACCTAGGGTTTGTTGGGTCCCCCTTGCTCCGGCGCCAGCGGCGGGGGGCCCACCACCGGCGAGCTGGATCTGGGCAGCGCCGGACGGGGGAGCGGGCTGAGAGCGAGATGGAGGGAGGGAAGCTGGCGGAGGGAGCCGAGGCCGCGCGGCGGGTGGGGTGCGGTGGGTTGACGACGCCGATGGGGAAAGGGACGGGGGGAGACTAGGGGAGAGAGGAGGGAGGGCAGCGTGGGCTAGGCTGGCGAGCAGCGAGAGGCCGCGGCCGGCTGGGTGGCTCGGCTCGTGCGGTTGGGTTCGGGTTGGGTTCAGCTGGGGGATTGGGGTTCGGTCGGAGGCGGCGAGGAGCACGGTGTTTTGGGTGGATTTCGCGTGGCCGGGACGTCTTTTTTGGGGGCCACGGGCAGGGCGACACGGGCGGGTGGTTACCGGAGTTGGGGACGCGTACTGCCTGGGTACAGCGGAGCAGGGTCTCGTCCGGAGTTGGCATGTTTCAAGTCTGTGATGGGGACTTTGGGGTGGCCAGCGGTTGGTGAGGGCAGGTGAGAACGTTGCTTTCAGTTCAAGTTTTTGGAGATTTTGTCAGATGATAATCCTTCTTACAGTAACATTTGCTTCGCACGCCCAGGGGCATGGAGGATCTATCTTGTCTGGGTTGATGATCATAAAATAGATCAAAAAAATTACGGAAAAAAATAAGGTAGTGGGTAATTGTGTGTCCAAAGATCACACGATTATATTTCAACTACATTGATAAGGTCTTTTATCGTATGTAAACTCAACGAAAACAGAATGTTTGGTTCTCAGATCGGTTAAGTTCTAGGAAATATATGGGCTCTCTTTTTTCTTAAGAAAAGCATAAGTGTCGCTTTGATTGCATATTTGCATTAGTATTCTATATACGTCGGGAATTACATTCAGCATCTAGGCAAACACGTTTCAAGCGGTGGTAGTTGTTAGTGGAGAATAGTTTATCTCATTGACTGTCAACAGCTATATTGTCATTCCTTGTAAACCACATCCATTGATCCATGAGACCATGACCTGGCGAGATGGCGTTGGGGAGTTCATCGGGTGCCTTTAGCAGATAACATAAACAATCATCCCAATGCGGGAATGTCCCGTTTTCCTTTTGTCCGTTTCAGAACATGTAAACGCACAATCATGGGGTGCATCAGTGCATGCAGGCTATGAAAATGCCAGACTGCAAGCTTCGGTTGGGGCCTGCTGTACATGCGTTCGGGCTCAAGTAAAAGGATCGGTCAGAAAACTCAAAGGATAATGTACCTTGCACCGACCACGACTCCCGTATTTGCTGGATTCTTTACCTCCCGCAAATCACTACCACTCTTCCAAGTTAAGCACAAATGTTTTACTACTTTTTTTTGGAACGGAGATTCTAAACACAACGTAGAGAGTGCTAACCTACGGGTACCACTGCACTCAGGCCTTATATCCCAAATTCCACTCCCAAATTTATTATGCAAAAAAAAAATTCCCCGTCACATCAAAATGTCATAACATGCATGGAGTACTAAATGTAGATGAAACAAAAATTAATTACACAGTTTTGTTGTGTTCTGCGAGACGAACATTTTGAGCCTAATTAATCAATTTTTGGACAATTTTCCACAAATACAAACGAAATACTACATTGGCGGAATGATTACGAAGTGACATCATACTCCCAAATTCACCCTCCAAATTCTAACATCTAAACAAGGCCTCAGCTCCTGCTTCGCCGAAAGGCGATTGCCATCGAGCTCGCCGGCGACGAAGCCCTGAAAAAGAAACTCTGGCGAGGTTCAAAGGCATCTCTGGCAAATTCGCAGTTTTCTCTGCACAGCTCAACACAGATTCAGAGTTGCTCACAGTGTTCAGTGTTCTCTGCACTCACAGACTCCTGGGACTTTGTGAGTGCGACTGTGAGCTGTAACAGCTCGCCGCACAGAGCATGAGCTGAAGCGAGGCCGGCTTGCATGGCGACCGATCACGAGCCTACCCACGCATGCATTCAACAGAGTCACGAAGACAGAAGAACAGAAGAAAGTGGCAGTTTTTTTTTTTGAAGTGTGAAGAAACTGGATTTTTTTTTTGAGAATTTGAAGAAACTGGAATTGAGAGAATAGCCCGATGCCAACAGGCCCATCACACCGAACTCATGGGCCGATAACCAAGAACAGCCCACTAAAACCAACCACTACAGACCATCCAACGGCTGGAAACCCACGATCCAACGGCTAAGGAAGCTTTCGTCGCGCCGCCGCCTCCGTCTGTCCGTTGCACAAGGGCAGTGACCTGCGCGGGCACCACAGCAGCGACAGCCGCCAACTCTCTCCCCTCCCTCCAAATTCCTTAAACCCTAGCAGGGACCCCCGCCACCGCGACGGCGCCGTCGACGACGACGACGGCGAGGAGAAACGCGGGGTGAGGCTCCGGCGACCGCTTCGAGTATGGCGGCGAACCATGGCGCGGGGACGCTCAAGTCCACCTCCATCAACGGGGTCAAGCTCTACTCGCTCACCGGCAACCGCTACGTCGCCCCCTGGGTTGTGGCTAAGAAGAAGCGCGCCCTCCGCAAGGACAAAGGTGCCTCCCCACACCCCTCCGCTGCGAATTTTCTCCATTGTTGTGGGGATTGGAGCGGGAAATTTTGGTATCGTTGTTGATTTATCAAGCCTTTTGTGCTCTTGTTTGGTTGTAGAGTATCAGCGGAGGTTGGATTTGATCCATGACCTGAGGTTCGAGACCGCCACCACCAAGATCAAGCTCACGCCTGATGACCAGTACGTGATTGCCTCAGGTGTGTTTAGCTTAATGGCTATGGTTAGCTACTTAGCCTAATATACTCCTACTAGGTAATGTGGCGTACTTATGTATCTTATGTGCTAGGTATCTATCCCCCACAAGTTAAAGTCTACGAGCTGAAGGAATTGTCTATGAAGTTTGAGAGGCACATGATTTCAGAAATTGTAAATTTCCAGGTACTACTAGTGAAGCACATCCATTTTGTACTGTTGAACAATGCCTTGTCATACTCCATTCCGGAAATCACATACTTGTATAGTTACTCATAGATGACCAATTAATTGATGTTTGTAAGGTCGGTCACACTACAATGGTGGCTTTTACTTTCCCTATAAATAGTACTCCCTCCGTTTCAAATTGTAGGCTGTTTTGGGTTTTGTAGATAGATGCATAGTAAAACTATGTATGTAGACATAGGGCTATCTAGATGCAAAGCCAAAACGACCTATAAATTGGGAGAGAAAGATGCAAAGCTAAAACGACCTATAATTTGGGACGTAGGGAGTAGAAGTAATTGAGGGATGACGAAGGAGAAACTTGGCTTCTTATAGCCTGAGAGTTAATGATATCCATTACTTAAAGAAACCGTTGCCGTTTATGTTTCTTAATGGAATGTGTAAAGTATTACTAGTTAATGCACTCAAAGTAGAATTCTTATTGCTGCCCACCTTTGTTCCCTAACAAGTTTGGTTGTTTCTTTCTTCAGATCCTTGGTGATGACTATTCAAAACTTGCATTTCTATGTGCTGATCGTTCTGTAAATCTTCATGCAAAGTATGGAAGCCATTATAGCTTGAGGATTCCAAGGTTAGCATGACTACTAAATAATTCTATATCATAATACTTTTATGTCATATGGTTTTTTAGCTATGTATTTCTCATCTACTTCGACACGCTGTGCTGTAGTAGCATATATTATCACAGGTTTAAATGGGCATCTCTAGGAAAATATTAGTTTTTTTAGCACTAAAAGTCATTCTGTATCAAGTTAATACACAGTGTATTTGTTCTTATATAAGTCTGTTGTTTGATGGCAACATCTAATAATAATAGGGTATCGATAAAAAAATCCGTAGGCATACCTCATCCAAATATCAATCTTACATATTTTGAATGTCCACCCATGTGGGTTTAGATGATTTTCTCTTCAGGAAAATTTTAGTTGTTTGGGCATTAAAAGTCATTCAGTATTAAGTTAATACACGTTTGTTCTCATATTCTGAGTCTAAACAGAGAAGTCTGCTGTTTGATTGTGACATCTAATACTAGGGAATCAATAAAATTGTATAAACATACCTCATGCAAATATCAATCTTACTTTCAAATGTCCATGTTGATTCATTGACAGAATGGGAAGGGACATGGCCTACGATTGCTGGTCTTGTGACTTGTTATGCGCTGCTTCATCACCAGATTTGTACAGAATCAACTTAGAGCAGGTCTACTTTCAGTACTTAATTACTCATATACATTTGAGTATTTGTTTACCCGTTAGTGACCTGGCAAAACATCATATTTGTAATTTGATTTGACACCTAATGCTGAATCAAGATTATCATAAAACTTAAGCAGATTATTTTGAATGGAGTTCCACTTAGCTATATTACATACATCCTATTTGATTTCTGTGGCATTAATTCTGGCTGTGATTGCACTACATACACACAGTTGCTTCTGTTGGTTTAAATAGTTCACAGAACCAGAACGATGCCCCTATTTTTCTCTTGTTATTTGCTTTCAGTCCTTCTAGATCAAATATGTTCGCATTTCTTAAATGCACTTCTTGCAGGGACGATTCCTTGCTTCTCTTGCTTCCCAATCGCCAGCAATAAATGCAGTTACACGAAGGTAGTCATTATTTATTAACTTACATGTCTTGCAAGTGACATTATTATCAAGTGTTGTGAACTTCTCAATTTTCTTGTTGTGCTCTCAGTAAGGTACACGGGCTTGTCGCTTGTGGTGGTGAGGATGGCGCGGTTGAGTGCTTTGATATGAGACAAAAGTCTTCTGTTGGAAGAATTAATATTCCATCTGTTTCTGCTGAAGATTATGATCAGGTATCATTTTTGTCTTTGATAGCAAGTAATACACCGATGTTTTAATTTTTGCAACTGGGTCTCATGTCTGAAACTGCAGGAGGTCACATCTTTGCAATTTGATGAAGATCAAGGATACCTTATGGCTGTAGGGAGCAGCACGGGAAAGGTAGGGTTTCCCATTATCTGATTCCTCGTTTGATTTCCACTTCTCTCTTGTTTCCCTGAGTGTCATGTGTGCAATTTTTACTATACCCACTACCTTCTGTCAGAGGTATGAAACATGGTGTTTTGCAATATGCATAGTAAATTTTGCAGTATTTCTGTCCTTATAATGGTTTTTGTGGTTTCACTTCATTTATGTCTTCTTTCTGAGATCTATGTATATCTGAGATCTATGTATATACCATTTTCTCAATTCTGTAACTTTTTATGATCGCTACCTTGTTTGTCCTTACTTCAAAAAAAATTATGCCGTGACAATTGTGCTAGCAGTTTACATGCTCTTACAAGTTTGACTTTTATGTTCTTTCTCAAGTTACATGATGTTGCTGTGTACCATAAAATTTCATGTGTAAACATACTAATAACTTTTGCTTGAGGAGCAAAAAGGGAAAAATTGATGCCATGCAATTTTCCTTCGTTAGGTCCACTTCTGCTTGCTTTACCACCTGTAATTTGTTCAGTTTGTCTGTTTTATGTAACAGCATGCAGTTTGCTAACCTATTGGTGTTTTTAGATTTTTTCAATATAAAACAAGATATTTGTCTCTTTATACCTTCATGAACAATCCTTTTAAAAATTACGATTATTTTGTGCAGATATCAATATATGATTTACGCATGTCTTCTCCTCTACGAGTTAAGGATCACATGTAAGTTCTGTATTTATTATGAAGAAGTTTTCAATTTGTGTTCAATATCAAAATACTGGTTCCACCCATTGGACCATTTTCATAGGAATCGCATCCCACTAGATGGGGATCCCCATCTACTTTGTTTTTTCATTACAAAGGGGTTGTACCTTTTCTGTGTGCCCCTTTCTGAAATAAGGCCTCATTCCACCCCTTTTCTTTAACTCTACTGTAGAACTGCTTGGCCTATTATAAAGTTTTTGAGACTGTATATTCTGTGGTAATCTGGGTCTTGCAACTCTGAAAGTGATAACCAGTAAACAATGTCATTAATGTTATCTTCTGTTTCAGGTATGGTAGTCCAATATTAAATATCAAATGGCACCAGACACTTAATTCTACTGAACCTAAACTTATCACTGCTGATAAGCACATAGTGAGAGTTTGGGATCCTAATACAGTAAGCTTTCTTTACCAAAACTCCGGTATTCATTATTTCATAGTGATATTTAAGCAAACTCTAATTTAAGACATTGCAAATATTTGATGTGCCATTGGTTGTTCGTTTGCTCGATATTTCTTGAAGTCTAACATGCTATGTTCATAACTTAAAGGCTTCGATCAAATTTCTGTTATGTTGCTGTGTCAAAGCATCACAAACTGTTCATGTAACATATGAATCTGTACTAGTAATGCATGCCATAATCTCTATCGGAAGTACATTAGCAAAGTTACTTGAGCTGAGGCGAGGCCGGCGTGCATGGCGGCCGATCACGAGCCTATCCACGCATGCATTGAACAGAGTCACGAAGACAGAAGAACAGAAGAAAGTGACAGTTTTTTTTTCCTTTTGAAGTGTGAAGAAATTGGAACTGAGAGAACGGAAAACCCCAATGACAACAGGCCCATCACACCGAACTCATGGGCCGTGATGAACCAATAAAAGGCCACAACTACAGCGCTAGCAGCACCAAGCCCACGAAAACCAACCACCACAGACCATCCAACGGCTGGAAACCCACGATCCAACGGCTACGGAAGCTTTCGTCGCCGCCGCCGCCTGTCCGTTGCTCAAGGGCAATGGGCACCAGCAGCGACAGCCTCTGACTCTGTCCTCTCCCTCCAAAAATTCCTTAAACCCTAGCAGCGGCGCCCGCCACCGCGACGGCGCCGTCGACGACGACGGCGAGGA
>OAMR01000022.1:4048465-4060542 GCA_900205405.1 Echinochloa crus-galli | reverse complement strand
CGAAAAAGAAAATAGAAGCCGGGAGAGCTTTCAATTTGTGTTCAATATCAAAATACTGGTTCCACCCATTGGACCATTTTCATAGGAATTTCATCTCACTAGATGGGGATTTTCTACTTTGTTTGTTCATTACAAAGGGGTTGTACCTTTTCTGGGTGCCCCTTTCTGAAATAAGGCCTCATTCCACCCCTTTTCTTTAACTCTATTGTAGAACTGCTTGGCCTATTATAAAGTTTTTGAGACTGTATATTCTGTGGTAATCTGGGTCTTGCAACTCTGAAAGTGATAACCAGTAAACAATGTCATTAATGTTATCTTCGGTTTCAGGTACGGTAGTCCGATATTAAATATCAAGTGGCACCAGACACTTAATTCTACTGAACCTAAACTTATCACTGCTGATAAGCACATAGTGAGAGTTTGGGATCCTAATACAGTGAGCTTTCTTTTCCTAAACTTCTGTATTCATTATTTCATAGTGATAATAGTGATATTTCACACAACCATATCGTCGTTGATATGAGTTTGAAGCAAACTCTAATTTAAGACATTGCATATATTTGATGTGCCATTGGATGTTTGTTTGCTCGATATTTCTTTATGTCTAACATGCTATGTTCATACCTTAGGCTTCAATCAAATTTCTGTTATGTTGCTGTGTCAAAGCATCACAAACTGTTCATGTAACATATGAATCTGTACTAGTAATGCATGCCATAATCTCTATCGGAAGTACATTAGCAAAGTTATTATAGAAGAATCCAAAATTTGGATCTTAGGTTGTGGTTCGCACTTATATTTGTGGTTCGCACTTTTATTGCTTATTTGTCCCTGCTTTTACTTTGCATTTATTTAAGAAGCTTGCAGCTGTGTGGCACTTGTGCCCTAAGTACCACATATCAGCACATTTTTTGGGGAATAGGGAAGGTATTGGTTTGACCAAGTTATCTGTGGTTCTAGTCTGTATATATTTTGCACATGAACTAACATGCTATTTTTTCAATGACAACACAATGATAGAAACACTTGCCTTTTTGGATAGTTTTTATGCCTGCTTGACCCATGCTTAAAACTCAGTTCAAGGACTTGGGAACTCGGAACTCGCATTTATTAGGCAAGCCAAATAGTGTGATTTCAGAAATTAACATTCATGTAAATGGATGCTTGAAAAGATAGCCTTTTGAACTATGGCCAAAATATGTCATGATATTTAAATAGCTTATCGATATTTTCATGGGCTGCCAGAGTCTATTATGAACTTTTATTGTTCCTTAACTTCATATTTCTTTGGTGAATTAATTTCTGTGTAACTTTCCGATATGCATCTTCATGGTTCAATGTTCTTTGCTGGATGATGACATCAATCTTTTCTGCAGGGAAATAACATGACTAGCATTGAACCAGATGGTGGTGCTATCAATGATGTCTGCATCTTCCGGAATAGTGGTTTAATGCTATTAGCTCTGGATAATAGCCAGATACCTGCCCACTTCATTCCTGCACTTGGCCCTGCTCCAAAGTGGTGCTCACATCTTGATAACCTAACTGTGCGTAAGACTACTTCAATTGCTGTGCAGTATTTTTTTAGTTATCCTTGGCTGAATATTTCGTTTTTTGCGTTCCTTATATAGGAGGAGATGG
The DNA here is from genome assembly GCA_900205405.1 of Echinochloa crus-galli. Classification (NCBI taxonomy): domain Eukaryota; kingdom Viridiplantae; phylum Streptophyta; class Magnoliopsida; order Poales; family Poaceae; genus Echinochloa; species Echinochloa crus-galli. Next base: position 4,058,901 of record OAMR01000022.1, on the reverse strand, counting down.
AAGAGAAATCGGATGACATAGTGTATGATGACTACAAGTTTCTGACTAAAGAAGAGATGGAGCGACTCAATCTTACTCAATACATTGGCAGCAATGCTGTAAAAGTACATATGCATGGATTTATTGTGCGTTATGAACTATATAAGAAGGTAAAACTGGTTTGTTGCATGCGTATTTTGTTTGAGTTTTTCTTTATAATGTTCATAAATTTACGGATATATATTCTTTGTGCTGTAATAATTCTTTAACTTGGCATTTGAAATAGGTTTGTAAGTTTGTTGTCAACTATATGCTTGGTTTTTTTAAAAAACTTGAGACATGGTATTTACTAGTATTCTATTCCTTTGCAGCAACGGCAAGAAGTTGCTCCTGTTGAGTATAAGACTCTTAGACAAGAGATAACGAAAAAGAAAATAGAAGCTGAGAGTAAATCTCGTATAACGGTATGTTTGCTCACCTGCTTATTTGTATTATAGGCTTAATATCACAGCCCAGATGAATATCAATTTTTTTTTCTTTGTTCTCATGCAGCGAGTCACCAAGATACCAAAGGTTAATAGGCAGATTTTGGACAGTATAATGGAAGAGGAAATGAATGCTGATACAGAGAATGCTGATAAATCAAGTAAGAAAAAGAAGGAAAGAAAACTTAAAAGTTATAAGGATCTACTGGAAGATGAACGGTTCAAAGAAATGTTCGAGGATAAGGTGGGAAATCTACTTGCTGTTCTGAGTCCAATTAGATTGTGGATGAGTGCCGTCCCTTTAGTCAATAGTGATGTATGGCATATTTTAACCTGGTAGTAGTATATGACAACAAATTCCAATATATATTTCATCCTTTTGCCTTGATTTTTTACCTGATATTATGCTTCCCTTGATGCTTGTGTCATGATGTAACTGTTTCTTTTAGCGTGTGAATCTTCTGGGTTCACATTCTTGCTAGTGTTTCTGATAACCTATGTCCCTTGGAGCTGTGTATACAGGACTCCTTTTGTTCCTTATCCTCAGCTACCTGTCTATGAGAACTGAATTTGGAGAGGTTTCAGCTATACTTATCCATATTGTGCAGCTAACCTCTTACAGGCCCACTGCAGCTTGAATCTTGCCCTACTTCTGATATTCAATCATTTATGATTTTGTAAGCTAATTAATTTTAAGTTACCGATGATAATTGATTTCTGATCCCACTGATCTTATGAGCAGGATTTCCAAATTGATGAACAATCTAAAGAATATCTAGCACTGCATCCTATAGCGGCCACAAAGGAGCCCCGCCTAATTGAAGAGCATTTTGAGAGTGTTAGTGAAGATGAGCAACAATCAGATGCTAGTGCATCTGATGCATCAGGAATGTCTGACAGTGACAACGATATGCACAGTTCAAAGCGTGTAAGGTGAGCTTATTACATCATTTTAGTGAATTGCACATGTGCCACCTGGACTTTATTGTGGTTATGTGCTAATGGTGTGATGCCCACAAGGTGCAATTTCTGTTCTTAACTATGCCACTTGTTCTATGGTGGGTGCATATTTTCCACTTTTAAGCTGTAGGGGAGCAATTTTAAGCTTCAAGCTAGTGCATTTCTAAACTGGTTGACTTATTGCTTCCTATTGCATTTTAAAACCTAGCGGATCCTCCTACTGCATCTGTAAACTTCCTATTGCATTTTTAAGCTCAGTGGCTCTTTCCTTCCTACTGCATTTGTAAATTAAGGAGCTAGACTATTCTGTCGCATTTGGTGTGCATTCTATTCTACTGGTATCGGAGATGTGCTTATTGCTTTCAATGTTTCAGGTTATACGAAGTCAAGGATGATCGTCACGCTGAAGCATTTCTGAATAGCACCTCCCTATCCAATGAGGATGCTGTGTCCCTAGGGGATAGGGCAGCTGCTCTGGAAAAGCAACAGAACTCCAAAGCACTTGGTGCGGTCAAGTACGGACCTGGTGGTTCAAGAGAGATCTCATTCATCTCTAGAAGCGGAAGAAGGCACAGGGAAGAATCGCCTAGTGATGATGAAGGACCGAAGGATTTCAGGAAAAGAGGTGTACAATCCCTGGGGTTGAAGCAGGGCAAAGCCGAGTTCTATATGTTTGGTGGAAATCGTGGCAGAGGAAGAGGTGGCGCAAGAGGGAGAGGTGGTCGTGGGAGAGGCGGCAAGGGTAGGGGTAGGGGCAGAGGATGAGCTTGGTTTCAGTTTTGATGCGTCGCACCAACGCCTTGACCCTTTCCCGCCTTCACCAGATTTTGATCAACTTAGAAACGGAGATATTTCCTGGGAGTTTACTCTCACAAGAGTGGTTCAATTGAGCTTGTAAGAAGTGCCGGGATGTTGTAATCCCTTGCAAGAGTACAAAGGGACCACATCCTGGTACACGTGGTGACTCAAAAGTGTATGCCTATACATTAGGCAAGAGCTGTAGCAGTGAATACGGTGCTTCAAAATTTTGTAGTTAGAGCTCTTCTCGCCTATCTTGTAACGGATCTGCCTGTACTAAAAGAGAGACGCTGGGCTGTGTTTTCTAAACTGTCTCTTGGACGAGTGTGTGCTAGATGTCTGGGTTTGATGACCCTGGATTTATTTTACTGGAAGGGAAAAACCTGGCAAATTTTTATCAAAATTATGCTATGATAGGCATCAAAGAGAATGGACGTGATAATGACCCTGGATTTATTTTACTAGAAGGGAAAAACCTGGCAAATTTTTATCAAAATTATGCTATGATAGGCATCAAAGAGAATGGACGTGATAATTGTGTAGGACTAGATAGCCCTCGCGTTATAATAATGTAAGGGCCTGCTAATTCTGGCTCAAGGTGCATGACACTTTTGAGAGTTTATCGACGCTGCCAAAATATTAACTATGAAAAATCCGAATACAAATGTAGTTTTTTGATCAGTGTTTGGTTTGTATTCAAAAGTTTTCGTCGCATTCCAGTTCCAGCTTTACCCAGAAAAGAATGGTAACTGATCAACTGAAGGCTGAAGCGACGTCAGAACAGAAAGAGGCAGACAAGTGGGTCCACACCGTCAGTGTCTTATTCTCACACCCGTAGATTTCCAAGGGAAAACCCTCTCGCATCTAAACCCTTCCTCCCTTCCCCACCGCGGATCGCTCGCCGCCGCCGCCGCCGGTATCTCACTCACCTCCCTCCGCTCCCCTCCTCGAATCGAACTCTTCGCGTCTCCGAATTCCCTGATCCGCTGTGCTGGCAGGACGCCGCCCGCCGCCGCCGTGATGCTGTCCCTGTCGAGGGCGCTCGGGAGGCGGCTCTTCTCCTCCGCCGCCGCCGCGTCCGAGTCCGCCGCGGCCGCGTCGACTTCGGCGGTGAGGAAGGCGCAGAACCCTCTCGAGGAGTTCTTCGAGGTCGACCGGAGCACCGAGGAGGACAAGCCCCCTCCCCACTACGGTATCCATTCTCCCCCCTAACCTCCGCCGCTCGCGCTTCGTTGTAGACTGGATGTGTCGAGGCCCGCAGATTCGCGGCGGAAAGGTCTGCAGTGTTCGTCGATTAGTATTTGGCTAGCGCTGCTGATCGAGGAAACTAACCCAATGATTGTGTTGGAGAGCATGGCATTGATTGTAGTGCACTGATTCCCTGATCTGAGTTCGAATTGGCCAAAACAAACTCATTTGCCTCTGCTCTAGTCTATGAAGAAGGATGTAAATAGGTTGTTCTTTGAGAAATTAACATTTCTGTATACTCGGCTGACATTCTATATCTGAATCACTAGTTGCAAACCCCTGAGAAGAGGTAGGATTAGGGTAGTATGTGTGCTTTTACTTATCCCTAAGATAAGTACTAGACACACCTGATGATTATGCCTTGTGAGGAAGTAACACTTGGCATATGAGTGTATCAGCTTGTAACTACTGAGGGGGTTTGTGGAAAATACTGGAATGTTTGTACCCTCTTCCCTTGTGGTCGTTTCATAGCATTAGCATTTTGCACTCATTTCTTCACATCTTTATTGTTTGAACACTGTACTTCTCTACAAAGCTTAATATTGTTCCTTTTTTGTCGCATTGATTGGTAGGTCGTAGTTGGAAGGCTTCTGAGTTGCGTCTAAAATCTTGGGATGATCTTCAGAAGCTTTGGTATGTTCTTCTGAAGGAAAAGAACATGCTTATGACTCAGCGCCAGATGCTGCATGCAGAGAACTTGCGATTTCCAAATCCAGAGCGAGTTTCCAAGGTATTGACTGCCACGAATAGCACAGTTCTTCATGCAAGTACTTCGCAATGTTTGTGCCCTCATTTCTGCAGAATTTTTTGTGTCATGTGCAACAATAGTTGAAGGAGCTTTTGGTTTCATCAAATAACTATGACATGCTTTGTAATATGATAGTTTGTTTAATCTGTTGGTGGCAAGTCATGTCTGAGGGTAGTGCTATCTTTTTCGCTATCAATGGTTTTTCCCCTTTGCAAATCAATTTTTTTTTTCTGTCCGTCTTCTTGATTCCTCTGTTTCCTTTATTGTTTACATAGGGGATTTAACTTTAATGAGCTCGCTGGTTATTATCAACCCTAACTGTGGGTGTAGTGTATCTTTACAACTGTAAAGCATACTAAACACTTTCACCTATTGGTCCTAACCTATTACTTCAATACATTTGAGTAAACTGAGTGGGTTACTGAATATTTCTGAATCGGTATATCTGACAACTGAACCCTGTAACCAGTGTAAAGGGTACCTAAAGTTTATGTATTAAGCACAATGGCTTCATAATAAACTAGCAGTTCCATTCTGTTTAGTTACCAGCATATAGAGAAACAGTTCTGGAATCAATTTTGATTAAGGAAGAGCAGAATTAAAAAGAAAAAAAAAGCATGGACATCTTGTCACTCCTGTGCAAGGTGGCCTGTGCTTTCAAAAATACTTGTGAACATTTGAAAACCATACAATAAAGAAAATGTTATGGTGGTGATAAGCCTCTGACATGGGCTTCAACTTCAAAATTGTACCAGCTTTGAAAGCAACTCCCCACACCCTACAGTGTTCTTGTTGATGCAAAAGAAAGTACCAGCTTTACTTTGAAAGCAACTCCCCAACCTACAGTGTTCTCGTTGATGCCATGTGCATTCCTTCTTTCACGTCATTGTACATTCACATGTGTTTCACCTTCCGTGTCATTTATTTTTCTATTTCTGCTCTTAAACTTGGCATCTTTTTTCTTTGCATAATTTCAGGTGAAGAAATCAATGTGCCGGATAAAGCATGTCTTGACTGAGAGGGCCATAGCCGAGCCTGACCCAAGGAGGTCAGCAGAAATGAAGCGGATGATCAATGCCCTCTGATTCACTCGCTTTCCCATGGGACTAAGGTTGAAAGGCTAAGTAGCACTTAGAGAAAGATTTACTTGGTTCTGTTGTATGTTTATCCCAGAAGACGTGTAAGACCAATCCTTTTTTTAATATTTCTGTGGTACGCTTGCGGACATGCTTTGTTGACATTAAAGTCTCGGTTCCAATAATTGAGCTTTTTTTAATGTGATTCGCATTACACATTCGTGCCTCATTTTGGATGACAATTCAACTGCTCGTTTAAGCAGCAGTCTTGAAGTGTGTTGTACATAGTTTTGCACTTCTGCTGTTGAATGGACGAGGATTTCAGTCGGTCCGTGGAAAATTTGTCCGTAGTTTTCTGGTGCAATAATCATAGTGATTAGTGCCAGTCCCATGAACCATGTGACATACTCCGGTTGTTACTTCCGGCAGAATTGATTGGGCCAACGGATTTCACAAACGCATTTTCTGTCAGAAACCATTTTCTTCATGCTTATGTTATCTCTAGTCATGCTAGTTGCTCAAAGGCTGCACATGGTCAGTGCTCGCTGCACAGTTGGTAGGTACAATTGAACTTTTTGTCCCAAGTTCGCTACGATTTCCTCAGTGTTCTTCAAGAGAAGAGCCCTGTCCTGACTCCTGAGGCTGAGGGTCATGCAATGCAACCACACATTGCCCATGAGTTTGTATCACTAAAAAGTTAATGGTGCATGCTATGCTTGCCTGAAATTTTGGTCTCTAGCTCAATATATATTGTTCTCTAGCTCAATATATAGCTCAACTCCTTCGCAGTGCACTTCCATTAGGACATGATATGCAAATCTGCCGTTTAATCGTCATATAGTGAGGGAACACGGCAATCGAGGGACGCTGGCTGCGTGCCTCTCTTCCATAGCTAAAAAATGTTGGAGGGGTATGGTACCAGACAGTAGGGGGCTTGTGATGTTTTGGTGCTGACCGGCAATTTGTGTTTTTTTTTTTGTCCAATCAATCTAAATAAACCAACTTTTTTTCAATATAAATAACTAGATTTATGTATAACATCTTTATCAAATACTCCTAATGGTATGAACGTTATGTATAATTTATGCTAACCATCCTCAATCTCTACCCATTTATATACTCCGTCTTAGGAACATACAGCACTGCTTCTCTATTGCTTAAGGTAGAAACATAAGTGCGCAGCAGACCAAAATTTCGGGAAATTGTGATAATGAAGCAATTATTCATGTGGAAATGAACAGATTAGCCAGATTTCATAGCGAGTAGTCTTCCCAAAAAGAATTATATTATGCGGAAAATAAATAGTTCCTTTGAGATTTAACAGCCAGCTTTATCGGTTGTAAATTAGAATTACTAAAGAATAAACTTTATATATTGCAGATTATAAACCTCAGACGTGCAATTGCACTTCTAATCTCTTACCGATGCAATAATTATAGTGACTACTGCATTGGTAATATCATTAACCATGCTACCGAGTGCCGATGAATGGCGTTCTCGAAGTTGGGAGCCATGTACGGCTGCTGTCTGAAGTCTGGTCTACGGATTTCACAAAACGCATTTCTCGTCAGAAGACATTTTCTTCATCTGATGTAACCTTTTTTTTTTTTGCGAATGCTGATGTTGCTTGTAGTCATATCGTAGTTGTATTGCTCACAGCCTGCACATGGTCAGTTAATTCAGATGTTTTTGTCCCAAGTTCACTAAAATGTTTCACACTATTGTTCTAGAAATGAGCCATATCCTGATGATCATGCTATGCAGCCACATTGCTCATACATTTGCTTCACACAAGAATGAATGGTGCCTGTTATGTTTAACTGAAATCTGTTCTCTAGATCCTAATACATTTGCTTCACACAAGAATGAATGGTGCCTGCTATGTTTAACTGAAATCTGTTCTCTAGCTCAATATATCCCGATGCTTTGGCAGTTGGTAATGCTTGTGTGGCTGTGTATATTACTTCTATCAGGATATTAGCAAGTCTTCTACTTAGTCCATCATAATGAGCTGCTACTTCATTTTTTCTATAAACAAACTTGTGGTATGCATGAGTTTGAGATTTTAGAGGAAACTGAGAATTGGTGCTGCTAGTTTTTGCTGCTTGGATTCTACGTTATTGATGTTGATTTGAACAGGTGACAATATTATTCAGCCTACAAACACCGAATCTTTGACTGCGACAAGTGTGTTTCTCGCTCAACTGATTTGTGCCTATGCATTGCAATGGCAGAAAAAAAGTTTGTTAGGAATGGTTGCAAACATCCTGACCATGCCAACAATTCAGAAAATTCAATTTGTTCCCTCCCTCCCTTGTAAATTATGAAACCGAATAAGTTTGTTTACTGCTACATATCACCTAAATAATCAGAATTCAAAGAAAGAGAGAATATGTGCAGATAATGTTAAGAGAGGCAAACCTCCCTAGGAGAGTGTCTCCTTGTTTCCTCTCTAGAACATCTTTTGTATATATAAAAAAAAGAAGCCTATAAAGAAAATGCATCTCAGCTTGAATTTTCCATAAGTCTATCTCATGTTCTCCCTAAAGTGGCCAAACTTTTACAACATACCAAAATTTGAGATGAACATGTGAACAGAGATCTACAACTATTCGAGATTTTGTTAAATGCTCCATGACTAATCTGCTAGAAGTGTGTTCCTGTGATTAAAAAACAAAGTGCTTTTAAGTGGCCGAAATCACAAAAAAAACTATAGGTTACAGACATGACTTTTCTTTGAGCAATCAATATATGGGAGGAGCAAATGAAGTTTGTCGACAATTAGAAAGTAAAATCTCTCATTGCTTGTCCCTTGAACCTGTTTAATTTACGATGAGATACGCACGGTGCGTACACTTGAGCCTCATTGTGGCTGTCAATTCAAACGCTGCCCAAGTGTATTGATTCCTCCTCTACCGGTACATGGTTTACCACTTTTGCTGATGAATCCATGGACGATGAGCATTAATCATTGCAGCGGTCAATTCCACGGAAATGTTGCCCACGGTTTTTTGTGGTGCGGTGCGCCTAATCATTTCGACTCCTGCAAGAGGCCGGGGGTTGATCTGATGGCAGGCACTGACGAAGATGAACTCTAAACGGATATGCCACTTTCCCTGTTTGGATTTAATGTACCGCCTACACACCGAGTCACAAATTAATAGTCACATGTCAGTAACGACATACTCCCCGTCCCTAAATAACTGTCTTTATCACTTCCCGAGAAATAACTTTGATTAATTCTATATTAAAATATATTAATATTTATAGTGCATAATTAATATCATTGGATAGATCTTTTGATCTAGTTTTTTAATAAATTTATTTAAAGATCAAAATATTGCACGTATTTTCTACAAATCGAATCTAAATCGTGGCACGAAAACCAATAACGACACTTAATAAGGGACGGAGAGAGTATATCAACGAGATACTATGCCTGAATCAGATATATCTCTGCCGATGACTCACGAAGCACCGACGAGACGACGATCGAATGAAGGTTTGCTCAAGTTGCGCCATCAGACAATAAATTAATAACCTGCTGCAGTCCGAGACGCCACAACCGCTAGCTGCCGCCTGCCTGTCCGGCCGGGGCGCGCATGCAATGCAAGCAGCAGGGACTGCATGCAGGCGACAGCTCTGAAATCTTTGGCAGGACGGGCCTGCCGGCAGATCGAATAGGGACGCCGCCGGCCGCCTGCCGCCGACTTTGAAAACACACAGCCCAGCCGTCAAATAATTAAATGAAGTTCATGCATGCCTCTCGATCGCTCGGTCGAAAACAATGTCCAGTCTTTAATTTGATTCATGGAGTACGTAGCAGGCAGGATTATTGCAGGTGGAAGTGGAACCCCTAGACTTAATTTGAGAGGCTGGTCGGTCGTCAAAAGCTACAGTTTCTGGCGGCCTTTTACGAGCTGTAGTACGTACGGAGTACGTGTTGGAGTGCAGTCAAATGGGTGACCGGCCCGTGACGCGCTCTGACGTACGCAAGTACGTGCACGCACCCGCCGGTACGTTGGTCTTGGAAGTTCAGGTTCTCGATCGATCATTCTTTCACCATCCTGGAGAAAACAAGTCGAGGTTCTCTCAGGTCACGGGACGGATAGTGAGGCGTGTACCGCGGTATACCTAGGAATTCTATATATATACGCAGTTTGCATTATTGTTTAATTTTCTCGTGAAAACTACCCCTCCAGTACGTCATACATGCATGTATCTTATGAGAAACCTTGGTGTGCATATTATTAATCTTTGGAAAAAAAACATAAAGCAGATGCAACTTTATCTGGTGCCGTGGAAATATCTTTACGGCAGCTTTTAATTGGTTGCAGCAAATATAATTCACCAATCAAAATTTTGTCAACAAAATGATTATTATCTAGGTTAAACTAGCAACTGTTCCAAACATGTTTAATTTGTGTCGTTTTCCCTCTCTTTGTTTTATGAGGTTTCGTTTTCCCTTTGACCGGATGTACAAAATGACTAAATAGACAAACAGTATCATCACTGCTCCAACAACTGGTAGTGCCAACCATTTCCAGAAGATCGAGTCGAACATCTCTGCATCCGACCCACGTGGCGTCGCCACGTCAGCTGATGGGTCCGCAGCAACATTAAGGCCTTGTTTAGATCCCAAATTCCACTCCCAAATTTACTATGAAAAAGAGATTCCCCATCACATCAAAATATCATAACATGCATGAAGTACTAAATATAGATGAAATCAAAAACTAATTACACAGTTTTGTTGTGCTCTGAGAGACGAACATTTTGAGCCTAATTAATCAATTTTTAGACAATTTTTCACAAATACAAACGAAATGCTACAGTGACGCAATGATTACGAAGTGACACCCAAATTCACCTTCCCAATTCTAACATCTAAACAAGGCCAAAGATCCGCAACCTCAACAAAGCTTCTGCTGGCAGTTACTCGCTCCGGCCAGCGTCACGGGCTCCAGACTTTACGCAATTTCTTTAGTCCTCCGTCCAGCACGAGGGAGCGCGTGACCAATTTTTTTTTTTGAACAGAACGCGTGACCAATAATTTGTCGCGCACGTTGCTGGTAACCACGGCACACCCGGCCCCCTCCATACCTCCACTGGAGAAGCCTCACGTGTAACTCGCACATTGTG